>JAQPPZ010009029.1:0-20391 GCA_028583015.1 Wollemia nobilis | reverse complement strand
GAATAATAATTACCTGCTAGAAGGTAGCAGGAGCAGCCTCTCGATGAAGAAAGGGAGAGTAGTTCGATTCAGATCAAAACAAGAAGGCAGAGAGAGAGGATGTCAGGAAAACCAGCTAATAAAAGTATAGAGAATGAAAGAGTCAAATCTAGAAGTGACAAAGCTGGATGAAGTGTATTGGGTATAGGTAGAGAAAATAGTACTCTCATCAGAAATTTTCTCTCAATATGAGAAGATGGATGTCTCTGACTTATTTAGAGAATTTGAGGTAGAGCACGATGTAGTGGCCACTACCCAAGAGGAAGCAGTAGCAAAGCCGAAGAAGAAGACGCGATACATATTTGTATCAGGAGGCTCTAGTAGACATGAAGTCTCAAAGAAGGAAGTGCCACAAGAAAGTGAAGCACTTGTTGCCCCGAAGGTCATAATGGAGGATGCACAGTAGCTACAAGAGGAAAGAGTGGAAGAAGAGCAACAAGTGGAGGGCAATGAGGAAATCTGATATAATACGAAGGAGCCACAGGGAGGCTCATCTAGAGTAGAGAAGGCTCAGGGATAGGACAAGCAGTGATCTCAGGAAGAGATCATAAACATTATAGATAACGAGGGGGAGGAGGAACAAGAGAAATAGTCTCCACCTCAAGAAAATATTGATACCGAGAGAGCACTTAGAGAGCTTGGAGGAAGCTCTAGCCACCTTAGATAAGAAGATGAAATGAGGACTCCATCAGAGGAATAACGATGGGGAATGCAATCCAATTATCTCTTGGAGATATCATGGTTCAAAAGAATTACGATGGAATAAGAGGCACGAGGTGTAGAGGATAAGGTGGAGCATTTCTTAAGTAAATTAGGCCATGTGATTAATAGGGCAAGAATGACATTTTGTATTGGCCATGTAGGAGAATTGGCATTGTGGGAACAACAAGTGTCTCTCGAGTTGGAGCGTATAATAGAATGGGTGATTAGTGCAGAGTGGATAAAGAAGACAAAAGATATCCATGCACAACATCCATGGAGGTTACCCAAGGAAGAGGTAAAAAAGATGTTGGGAAGAGAAGACTTAACAGAAGGGACAGTCACAAACTACAGGAGGGACCCAAGGATTTCCTTGGATAGAGTGAGTCATCCAACCTACCCAACCAATAAGACAAATTAGGAGTATAGACGGGTTGCCACAGGTGTTTCCATTATCCTACAGAAGTTGAACTTCCTGACTAATTGGATAGATTGGCTGAGCATTGGGTTGAAATAAATCCGTCGAATCAAGGAGGCGCAAGTAGAGGAGACTGTAGCCACTCAAAAGGAATTGGTCACAATGGAGGAAGAACTACAAAAAATTAGGGCAGCGATAGAAGAAAATATAAGGAAGTTGTAGGAGGATCTGTTAGGTTGTAGAACAAATTCTGAAGCCAAGATTACAATGCTTGAGGAAGAGAAGTGACAGATCGCTCAGATGGTAGAAGATAGGATCAAGGAGTTGGAGGCATAACTCAAAGCAAAGGATGAGTAGATGTCAACTTAGTTGGCTGAGAAAGATAAGCAAATAGCTATGCAGGCCAAGTAGATAGAGGAATTGATGATGGACGACAAGAAGCTCAATGAGATGGTCTTGGACAAGCAGGCTCAAATAAGGACCAAGGAAGACCAAATACGATCTCTCAAAGCTGACATCGAGCATCACTTGAAGATGATTGATGAGAATAAAGAAGAGCTTCAAGTGACTACTAGATTAGAGGCTCATTGGAAAGATAAGTTGTCAAAGAGTGCCTCCGATCGAGAGAAATAGATGATGGACTTCGTGAAAGCCGCCAAGGAAAAGGCTAACCTTCATGGAGCCAATGTCGTCAACATGGGGAGATACATAGCCAAGCTTAAAAATTAGAGAGAAATTTACAAGACACAAGTCAATGACTTGGAGGTTGAGGTAGCTCAACTAGAAACATTACATAATAAGAAAAACGATTTGTTGAGGATGCCGACTCAAATAAAGGAGAGGGCAGATGTAGGCAACAAATCCACCTCCCAGAGAAAGAAGAAGTGATTTGCTAAATTTTTGACTGTTTTGGAGATGATTTGCTCCAATTTTGTGAAACCGTATAGTAGGGAGAAAATCATACATAAGACCATACAACTGAAGTGGCAAACCGTATAGAGCAGTGGCAAATCATACAGGGCGCATCGAAATTCATTGAAATGTAAAGGAAATGCAATTTCGGGATGAAATGTCGCATGGATTTGCTAACCTAAGGTGTAAACTTAGGAAAAGGCCAAAATAATGTATTCAGTTGTAATTGGGCAGTTGTGAATAACGGATTGTCTCAGGAACCACTTTGGAACGGCCTAGGCAACGTTATATAAGGCCCCATTTTTGAATTTATGAGTCTGGCTACTAGTTTACTGGTTCATAGTTGCTAGGATAGAGAGTTAGCCATATTTCTGAGTTATTGCTATAGTATGGATAGAGTTTCCACATTGTACTGAGTTTATCACCATTAATAATAAAGAATAGACATTGTGGATGACAGTGTACGATCCTATGTGTATGGTTGATGCATTGTGGATGATTATTGTGTGATTGAGTTTCTTCCTTATTGTCATATGTTAGTTTTAGGCTTCATTGCAGGTTGTGAGCAGATTGCTACTGGTGGGAATCATGGAGAATGATCTAGGAGCATGAGGACATTTTCAAGGATGTATTGAAGCATACTGTACGATTTCTAGGCATAATTGCTTGAACGGAATCACTTATAATCCTGGATTGGATGCTTTGCTTATGTGTGGAATCATCTTGTTTGGACTGTTAAAACCTTACAAAACCTTCCAAAGAGAGATTGGAGCAGAAGAGCATTGCAAATACTATATTTTTGTACCTTTGGATCGTACATATCGTACATCGTACAAATCGTACACAGAATCCTTACCCGATTTGGTAAAATAGGCGATTGATAGAAACTTACCCGATTTGGTAGTTTTGGTAATCGGCTTGAACGATTACAAAACTATGTATGGCAGCCTCCAAAATAGCATCCATCAGTTTTTTTGAGTGCAAGATCATACCATCTTGGCCACTATATGATCTCAGATCGTATAGTGTATGTGTGGAAGGTCGTACAAGAGATTGACAGTCCATACGAGGGTAGTTCGGGTACTTGGAAGATTGTTCAATTTGGTACTTAAGATCAAGCTCATCCTAGGGATTATTCTGACCATCGGAAGATACCTCCCCACTAGGAATACTCCAACACTATGTTTAATTTTGTTCCATTGCCTTATCTAATTTGGCATTTTTGTTAAAACGAGTCGAATTTGATGAAACAATTGGAGGTGATTTCTTATGACAGACACCAATACATGAAGTCGTGGGAGAAGAGAACCATGAGAGAACATTCCAGTAAGAAGGAGCATAAGGATTTCTCAAAGAGGAAACATGAGTAACTCAGATCAGAGTACGCATGAACCAGAGATAGAGTAAGTTTGGACATCCGAAGAAGGAGACTTTGAGACGTTGATTGAGACAAAAGATGAGGAGGAAAACCCACCGATCATAGAGGAGACAAGTGACAAAGAGAAAGTGCATGATGATAGAGAGTGGATGGTAAGGCCTAAGGAAGTGAAAACGGGGTTGTGAGAGGGTGCAGAGGATGGGAGTCATTCACCAAGGCAATAGGACGTGGGGACTCAGGAAGATAGACCAAGACAATCTCCATCACATCAGCAAAGAAGGTCGCAGAGTGAGGACGCACGAGAATTTGGTCATCGAGTGATGGGACATAATAAGATACCTCAAATTGATTCTTATGACGACAATAGAAGTAAGACACCTCTGAGGAGGAATTCGGTCGAGATTCCATGGGAGACCTCGAGTGAGAGTGACGACTCTCCCAAGATGGCTAATAGAGCAGCCAAACAAATATGTCCACCATTTTTAGGTGAGGGTAAGGAAGACCCCACATGGCATGTAGGAACTTGCATAACCATTTGGAGGGAAAATGGTGTAAATAGGAAGGTTGTCACTAGTGATGTAGTTTGTGACACTCCTCACAGTAATAAAAGATGTAGAATATGGTATGACATGAAAGATGTTTACATTAAATATGTTGACATAGAAGATGTTGTCATGGAAGATGTTGACATGGAAGATGTTGACATGGAGGATATTTTGATGGAAGATGTTGTTATGGAAGATTTTTTCCAAATAGAAAAACCCATCATACACTCAAAATTCCCTAAGGAAGAATGGGATTGTACGATTTTACAAGAGGGAACTATACGGTGGCTAGGTGAGATCGTACGGTTGGCAGAGATTGTACGATTTCAAGTCAAGTTGTACAATGTGAGATTGTGTAATAGGAAATCATACAATATGAAATTGTATAGAGTAGAACCATACAAAGTGTTCCATCAGTGGTTAAGATAGGGTAAAAGAGAGTCAATGTGGAGTTGTTTAAGGAGGTTGAGTAAAGAACCCCAAAGTGCTAAGGAAGAGAAAAATTTGACTTTGACAGTGATGGTCTTAGCAATTTTTCTATTGAGGTTTCGGGGCTCCGTGAGGTATGCTATCCCTCGACCCTGCAAGGGATGTTGTCCCTTGATCCTGCAAGGGGGTTCCCACCCCCTTGACCCCCATTATAGGTGGAGATGGGTGTTACCCATCATGTTGATGATGTTGTTCATCTTTATCATGTTTAAGGCCACATGGTGGTGTAAGCTACATAATGAAGAGATGCCAATTGTAGTAGACCTTTGGAATCATCGAAAGCCAAAGGAGCCTGACAAGACTTATAAAGTACAATGTTCATTCATTGCTTTGGAGACAAAATTGGAACAATCGGTACCTGCTAGAAGGCAACGGTAGCAACCTCTCAAAAAAAGAAAGGGATAGTAGTTTGATTCAAATCAGGACAAGAAGGTAGAGAGAGAGGATGACAGGAAAACCAGCTCTCAAAGTACGAAGAACAAAATAGTTAGATTTAGAAGCGACGGAGCTGGATGAAGTGTATTGGGTAGAGGCAGAGAAAATAGTACCCTTGCTGGAAATTTTCTCTCAATATGAGAAGATGGATGCCTATGACTTATTTAGAGGATTTGAGGTAGGGCACGATGGAGTGGCCACTACCCAAGAGGAAGCAGTAGCAGAGCCGAAGAAGAAGACACGATAAAAATTTGTATCAGGAGGCTCTAGTAGACATG
Source organism: Wollemia nobilis (assembly GCA_028583015.1). Classification (NCBI taxonomy): domain Eukaryota; kingdom Viridiplantae; phylum Streptophyta; class Pinopsida; order Araucariales; family Araucariaceae; genus Wollemia; species Wollemia nobilis. The sequence continues at coordinate 15,198 of JAQPPZ010009029.1, read as the reverse complement.
AAGTCTTGGAGAAGGAAGTGCCACAAGAAAGCGAAGCACTTGTTGCCCCGAAGGTCACAATGGAGGATGCACAACAGCTGCAGGAGGAAAGAGTGGTAGAAGAGCAACAAGTGGAGGGCAAGGAGGAAGGCCGAGATAATACGGAGGAGCCATAGGGAGGCTCATCTAGAGTAGAGAAGGCTCAGGGATAGGATGAGCAATGATCTCAAGAAGAGATCATAAACATTGTAGATAACTAGGGGGAGGAGGAACAAGAGAAATAGTCTCCACCTCGAGAAAATATTGATATCGAGAGAGCACTTAGAGATCTTGGAGGAAGCTCTAGCCACCTTAGAGAAGAAGACGAACTAAGGACTCCTTCAGAGGAAGAACAATGGGGAATGCAATCTAGTTATCTCTTGGAGATATCGTGGTTCGAAAGAATTACGACGGAAGAGGAGGCACGAGGTGTAGAGGATAAGGTGGAGCACTTCTTTAGTCAATTAGGCCATGTGATGAATAGTGCAAGAATGGCATTTTGTATTGGCCATGTAGGAGAATTGGCATTGTGGGAACAACAAGTGTCTCTCGAGTTGGAGCATATAACGGAATGGGTGATTAGTGTGAAGCGGATAAATAAGATAGAAGAGATCCATGTACAACATCCATGGAGGTTACCCAGGGAAGAGGTAACAACGATGTTGGGAAGAGAAGACTTTCCAGAAGGGATGGTCACAAACTATAGGAGGGACCCAAGGATTTACCTGGATAGAGTGAGTCATCCAACCTACCCAACCAATATGGTAGATGTGGAGTATAGACGGGTTGCCATAGGTGTGTCCATTACCCTATGGAAGTTGAACTTCCTGACTCATTGGATAGAGTGGTTGAGCATTGGGTTGACAGAAATCCATCAACTCAAGGAGGCGCAAGTAGAGGAGACTGCAACCACTCAAAAGGAATTGGCCGCAATGGAGGAAGAACTGCAAAAAAGTAGGGTAGTGATAGAAGAAAATATAAGGAAGTTGGAGGAGGATCTGTCGGGTTGTAGAACATAGTCTGAAGCCAAGATTACAATGCTTGAGGAAGAGAAGCGACAGATCACTCAGATGGTAGAAGATAGGATCAAGGAGTTGGAGGCACAACTCAAAGCAAAGGATGAGCATATGTCAGCTCAATTGGCCGAGAAAGATAATAAAATAGCTATGCAGGCCAAGAAGATAGAGGAATTGACGATGGACGGCAAGAAGCTCAATGAGATGGTCTTGGACAAGTAGGCTCAAATAAGGACCAAGGAAGACCAGATACGAGCTCTCGAAGTTGACATCGAGCATCACTTGAAGACGATTGATGAGAAGAACAAAGAGCTTCAAGTGGCTGCTAGAGCAAAGGCTCATTGGAAATATAAGTTGTCAAAGAGTGCCTCCGATCGAGAGAAATAGATGATGGACTTTGTGAAAGTCATCGAGGAAAATGCTAACCTTCATGGATCCAAAGTCGTCGAGATGGGGAGCTATGTAGCCAAGCTAAAAAATGAGAGAGAAATATACAAGACCCAATTCAAGGACTTGGAGGTTGAGGTAGCTCGACTAGAAACATTACAGAAGAAGTATAATGAGTCATCGAGGATGTCAACTCAAATAAAGGGGAGGGCAGATGTAGGCAACAAATCCACCTCCCAGAGAAAGAATAAGTGATTTGCTAAAGTTTTGACTATTTTGGAGATGATTTGCTCTAGTTTTGTGAAACCATATAGTAGGGAGAAAATCATACATAATACCATACAACTGAAGTGGCAAACCGTACAGAGCAGTGGCAAATCATACAAGGCGCACCGAAATTCACTGAAATGTAAAGGAAATGCAATTTCGGGATGAAATGTCACATGGATTTGCTAACCTAAGGTGTAAACTTAGGAAAAGGCCAAAATAATGTATTCAGTTGTAATTGGGCAGTTGTGAATAACGGATTGTCTCAGGAACCACTTTGGAATGGCCTGGGCAACGTTATATAAGGCCCCATTTTCGAATTTATGAGTCTGGCTACTAGTTTATTGGTTCATAGTTGCTAGGATAGAGAGTTAGCCATATTTTTGAGTTATTGCTATAGTATGGATAGAGTTTCCACATTGTACTGAGTTGATCACCATTAATAATAAAGAACAGACGTTGTGGATGACAGTGTATGATCCTGTGTGTATGGTTGATGCATTGTGGATGATTATTGTGTGATTGAGTTTCTTCCTTACTGTCATATGTTAGTTTTAGGCTTCATTGCAGGTTGTGAGCAGATTGCTACTGGTGGGAATCATGGAGAATGATCTAGGAGCATGAGGATGTTTTCAATGATGTATTGAAGTAGACTGTATGATTTTTGGGCATAATTTCTTGAACGAAATCACTTATAATCTCGGATTGGATGCTTTGCTTGTGTGTGGAATCATCTTGTTTGGACTGTTAAAACCTTACAAAACCTTTTTAAGAGAGATTGGAGTAGAAGAGCATTGAAAATACTATCTTTTTGTACCTTTGGATCATATAGATCATACATCGTACAAATCGTACACAGAATCCTTACCCAATTTGGTAAAATAGGTGATTGATAGAAACTTACCCGATTTGGCAGTTTTGGTAATCGGCTTGAACGATTACAAAATTGTGTATGGCAGCCTCTAAAATAGCATCCATCACTTTTTTTGAGTGCAATATCGTACCATATTGGCCACTGTACGATCTGAGATCGTATAGTGTATGTGTGGAAGGTCGTACAAGAGATTGACAGTCCGTACGAGGGTAGTTCGGGTACTTGGAAGATTGTTCGATTTGGTACTTAAGATCAAGCTCATCCTAGGGATTATTCTGACCATCGAAAGATACCTCCCCACCAAGAATACTCCACCGTTGTGTTATAGTTTATGCACCCTTGTCATTTAAAGATACACTTGATGCAACCCTAACCTAATTCTCAAGAGTTGTCTATAACTACTGGAGAGACTCCCAAGTGGCATATTCAAGTTGTACTCTATACCATTAAATAAGATCCTTTGTGATGCCATGATTCCAAAGGGTGTGTGAGATTTGGTCCAAAAAAATTTTAAGCTCAAGAAAAATGGAATCCTCTTCATCCAACTTTGGTAAAGCAGATTGAACTTGTACCTCATTACCCATAATCTTATTGAGATAAGATACATGAAATATTGGATAGAGCTTTGACGTAGTCATAAGGGCTAATTTGTAGGCTATTGCACCAATCCACTGTAATATCTCATAGGGTCCATAGTATTTGATAGGTAGATTTTGGGATCCACATAGCTAGAGTGATACTTATTTATAGGGATGTAGACAGAGAAAAACTATATCTCCTACTTCAAATATTTTTGGTCTAATTCTAGATTTATCTTTAGTTGGCAGAGGATTGTGACATGCTAGTTGAGTGTAGTGTTGACAACTTGAATCTTAGAAATTATTGGAATGTAGGAGTATGGGGTTGATGGATGATGATCATATGCCACTTCAAATGGGGTAACATTGGTCATGGTGTGATATGAATTATTATAGCACCATTCAGCCAAGGGAATCCAGTTCGCCCACTATGCAGGATGTTCAAAGGCAAAGGAATGAGGGGAGATCTCCAAGCATTTGTTAACAATTTTTGTTTAGCCATATATATATGGATGATATATTGAACTCATTTTGAGTTGAGTTCCTTGCAACTTAAATATTTCTTGTCAAAAAGGACTAGTAAAGATAGGGTCTTTATTAGACACAATAGATGTAGATATGCCATGAAGAAAAAATATGGAGTCAAAATATTTGGGCTAATACTAAGGCTATGTAGGGATGGTAGAGGGAGAAAAAATGGGTATATTTTATGATTTGATCCACTACCTCTAGAATAACTAATTTTCCTCCCAACTTAGGTAACCCTTCAATAAAATCCTTGAAAACTATTTGTCCATACTTGTTCTATAATTGGAAAGGGTTGAAGGGTTCTAGGGGAACACACCATTTATTCTTTTATTCTTTGGCACATATCACATTTAGAGATAAATATTGAATGTTTGAACATACTTCTTCATTCTATTCCATAAGAAAGTATGCTTAATCCCTTCATAAGTCTTTAGAAACCTAGAATATCCTATGGTTTGTGAGGCATGCATTTCCTTTAAGATAAATTTATGTAGTTGTGAAATTTAGAAAACAACAAGTTGATCAAGATATATCAAACCTTGTCCATCCCAAGGGTATCTCGGACATGAGTTAGGATTTGTTCAAATTTTTATGATCAAAGTTTGCAATCCTGAGGCCTTGTCCATGTCCTCTCTAAGAGAATTAATCCATTGAGGTATGGGAGAAGAGATAACATTTAACATACTCTGATCCTAAAACTATTGGGAGAGGTAATTAGCCACGATGTTCTCTTTTTATTTTTTATATATGATTTCATAATCATAGCCCATCAATTTAAAAATCTACTTTTTTTGTTTAGGTGTGGTAACCTGTTGTTCTAGGAAGTACTAAGGTTTGGTGGTTTGTTTTTTTTGAAAAATTATACCCAATGAGATAGGGGATCCAATGATTGACCCAATGAATTATAGCTAGCATATCCTTTGCATAAGTAGATTTTTCCAAATTTTGGACTAAAAGTGCTTTACTGGTGAAGGCCAATGGTCTTCCTCTTGCATCAACATTCCCCCTATGCCATTTCTTGAAGCATCACTTTCAATTATAAAAGGTTTAAAAAAATTAGGCATTGCTAACATTTGGGTGGTTGTCATGACTTGATTTAAGTTAGTGAAATTAACCTTCTTCATTGGTTCTGACCAAATAAAATAATTCTTTCTCAACATGGTTGTTAAAAGAGTTGCTATTGTAGACACCAAAACAGCACCAATCTGATTATGTGACAACAAGCGATGATCGCATTGACACAAACAGCCCCTAGGGCAGCCCCCAGAGGTCAAATAGTGGTCCTAACCACTCCCAAAAGCAGTTTTGAGTGTCAAAAGTCAATTTTGCACATTTTTGGCATCTTTTTCTCTATTCGTCCCACCAAGGGACGAATTCAGACTGGTATTCATCCCACCCTGGGACGATTAAGCAATCGCTCTAGGGTGGGACGAATAGCAGGTTTGACTGGAAAAAAGTCAAACCTCGGCAACTCCGCTAGTTAACTGAGGCTTCAGGCCATGCAATTGCGAGGAATAGCTTTTATTCAAGAGGAGAGACTTCTGTCATGCATGTCTTTATTTTAGAGACCTCATGCAAGAAGCTTTTTTATCAAGGAGTTAGCTTTTCTCTGAAAATAGGACAGTTAACTCAAGAGGCGCCCTCGCATGCGCAATTCAAACAAAGAGACCCTAGGTCTATAAATTGGTGGGTTTTACCACCCAAAAGATATACAGAGAAGGAGCATTTGAGCAACGAAGTGCTGCCAATTTCATACCTAACTATGATTTGTGCTTTTACATCCTTAATCTCTCATTCGAAAGGGAGGTTATTGGGTGACTATTGGAGGCGCAAATCCATACCCAAAACCTGATTTCTGACCACAACTATCCACAAAATTTTTTGAAAACACCCCATAACCAGTTTTGGACCCATCCCAAGTGGATTGGTGCCGAAACAGTGCTTCAATTGGTGGGCGTCCTACCCCCGGGCGTTCCCCAAACTATCACAGTGCTAATAGCCCCACCCCGGGATGATTAGAAATTTGTGATATATTTCTTGTTTTTTTCTTTTTCATATGATTCTAGATAGGTTAAATAGGTTACAGCTCAAATTTCATGTCATTATGATCATTTTTTACCAGGTTATTGTTGTTTCCCGCTTTCACTAACTTGCAGATGCCATCTTCAAAATATAGGTTTTCGAGGAAAATTTGGATAAATCTGAGCATCTGGGTCATCCCAAAATTCCCCCAATTAGCTAACCCCAAGTTTTCAGGTCTTTTAGAGCTTCCTAAGTAGGACATTGAATAGGGTGTTTTTTTGGCCAATTCTCACAGTCCTATTCATCCCACCCTGGAGCGAGTACAGATCTGTGAGGAATTTTTAGACTGTTCTTTTTGCAATGGTCTTCTAATGATATTTTTATGCTTCTTTAAAATTTTCAGGTCAATCAGAGTTTATTTGATAGTCGTTTTATTATTTTCATGCATACACTGACAATAGGTTGTGGGAAATATATGTTTCATTTGGTCTGTAGGTATTATTAATATTTTCTGTTTCCTTGAACACAGGTTTCTAACAGCAGAGGAGAAGGAAAGAGCAAAGAATCACATACAACAGTGGCGGTGACATTTTGGTCCGCCCATCTTACATGTGGGCACGCGGAAGAAGGATTGTTAGCCATGGATCTTGTGACAAGAAACACATTTGACTCTCCTATCCCCTAAAAAGGAAGGAGATGTATTGTAACACAATTTGTAAAGCGTATCAATAAAAGAGATTACCATATTTCTATTTCTTTTATCTTGTGTTGATTTGCATACGTTATTTCTTGTTCTTATGGCATATTCCTTTTTGTTTCCGTATCCTCGTGCTTTCAATGGCGATCACGGTGGGACAAGCAGAAATTTAGAGATAACCGACTTGGGCAGAGAAAAGGTAGAGGTCTTAAACACCTTTGGTCAATTCTTTGTTTTGTGTTTTCTATTTATTTGCTTGCATAGGAGAGTTTAGATGCTTGCCTGTTTCATTTTTTTGCAACTTAAAATGAACCCCACACACCACATGGTAATTTAAACCAAGGCGTTGGTCGTAAAACCCCAACCCTTGAGCAAGACCAAAGGTGGATTCCATTATCACTTTGGCTTGAGATATTGCATCCATTACCCCGATCGCATTGTTGCTCAACGTAAATCCTGATGAAAGCTGACCGAGTGTCGCTGGGGTGATTCCCAGCACGCGACGATAAGTCTTCTATGGTAGGTGTCATAAATAGGGCAATCCCCCTTCCGTACCACCTATGTTCCACGTATCATCTACTCTCATGTACCTATAGTCTCCCTCATGTAAGGGTGGGTATATAGAGAGGTTGGTATATCGGTCCGGCAATGGTATATTGAAGGGGCGACCATTTTGGGAGTCATATGAGCCTTCATGTTGCATTTAAACGGTCTTCACAAAAATTTTCAAAAACAAAACAAAATCATCATCAAAAACACACTAAAACCAGTCTAGGACACACCATTAATATTTAAAAGATATAATCATTGCTTTGTGTGTGTATGTTCTTTTCTGCTTAGTGTAACAAAAAAAAATCAAAAAATCATAAACAAAAGATAAAAATCTACGTAGCTTGTAGAGAGTCATTACCATGGTATTCACCCGTAGTCAAGCCCACTCACGGGAAGACGCTACGGAGAATGTCCAAGGAGGCATGAGTCACCTCCGTTATAGTCCCAAGGATTTGGTCATACCACCTTGGCGACCTGACACACAAGGCAGTCCCCTCCACACCTTAATGGAAAGGGACTATAGGGGCACCTCTTCTAGGGGCACTCCTGTTCAGCATAGCACCCAACACACACCCTTCCATGAGGGGTACATCCGTAGGAGAGCTCCCTTAGATGCTCGCTATGAGTGGTCACCACGCGATGAAGCGCTAGGTCAACATAGGGTTCGACGGGAGGAACCACATGATTACACTATCCCTCCTTCACCCCCTCTAGTTATCAGGACTACAAGGACAAATTCAGAGCACAAGGCTCCTCAGGCGGGGCGAGCCAACTTCGCCCGTTCCTTTTTCACTTACAAAAGAGAGCACGAGGAAACCCTTACCTTCCTCAAGAGAAATATACATCATGGGAGCAATACGCCTCCGCAACTGCTAGCTATCAGGATCACCTACTAAGGCCAAAGCCTCGGGGGAATGCCGCTACCCCCAACAGAGGGAGGTGGCCTATAGAGATCTCGGATCACCACGACCGAGATAGATATCTAGGAGAGGCATCTAGGCCTTCTAGACATGAGATGGCAGGACCAACTATCTTAGAATCTTCCAAGCATATCGCACACCGGATGCAACTCATGCTACTTGAGCTATAATGACAATAGTTAGAGCAACGGTATCTTCTAAATAAAGAGTGCATTCAACACCAAAAATATGAGTTGTTCCAACACACTATGCAGGCGAGGACTCCAACCCTTCGCATGCATAAGACAAAACATTATGAGGGACACAACCCCTCGATGTGAGATAGGTCATCATGACCTTATCAAGCGCTACCCCCAACGCCTCCTAGACAGGAGTGGGAGGCTACTCCCTCGATTCCTCAAGCACCCACCCGGGTTCATGGGCCACCCTTAGAAATCCCTCAAGAAGCCTCTAAGGAATCTAAGCAAGAAAAAGAGTGGACTGAAATGCAATACCAAGGTAGGGGGGGTGCTATTCGGCTACCCCTCCATAGGCCCCATGTTCCTCAATAGGAACCAACCAAAGAGGAGGAGCCCAAATCCCCCGATACATGCAAAGCATTAGAGCACTTAGAGTCGATAGAGCCCAAGATATCGGGGTCCTAAAAGCCCAACTTATGTGAGGCTCTTCTTGAAGATGATCAGCCTCTGACCATAGAGCTACCCGAGGATGAGGTCTTCCATGTCTCATAATTTCCAGAGAGCTTAATGGAAATATTCCCCTTAGAGGCACCAATCGAGCAAGCACCACATCAAAGCAATCAGGTCCCCTCGCAATGAGTGGAACAACTCCATGAGGACCACATCAATCTGCTCGAACAAGAAGAGCCTAGCATGTCATAGGCAATTGTCGAGGCCAACAAGGGCCTTTGGTTTTTTGACAGAGATTATGAAGCCGACACTAAGATGGAATATCTCAATCATGCACGACGGCACAATCACCCTGTAACCCATGAAGAACTGATGGCACAACTAGGTACAAGGCTAGGGCATGAGTGGCGCGTTAACCTAGCACACTGGAATCAAACATTGAGTCTGCCACTAGCCACATCAGTGTCGAAGGCAGACCCTGTCCTCTTATCCATGCATAGGGCCGATCCATTCATGCCAATCCCTCCAGAGCCAGATCCGGTGCACAAAGATCATCAAGCTGGGGGTACCTCTATTCCCTGAAGAGCAAGTGGATTACACCAAACACTCCAAAGGTGTCCATAAACCCTTTGGTCAACCCAAAAGCTCCAAGGATTATCGTAATCACTTGGTCAACCCAAAAGCTCCAAGGATTATCGTAATCACTTGGTCACCCTAAAAGCTCCAAGGATTATCGCAATCACTTGGTCACCCTACAATCTCCAAGGATTATCGCAATCACTTGGTCACCCTAAAAGCTCCAAGGATTATTGCAATCACTTGGTCACCCTAAAATCTCCAAGGATTATCATAATCCCTTGGTCACCCAAAAGCTCCAAGGATTATCGTAATCGCTTGGTCATCCCAAAAAGCTCCAGGGATTATCACAATCGCTTTGTGAATCCCAAAATGCCCCAAAGGTGTCCATAAATCCTTTGGTCAAACCAAACGCTCCAAGGGTTACCATAACCGCTTGGTCAAAACAAATATTCAAAAAACAAACAAAAACAATAAAATCATCAAAAATCACAAAAAAATTTGCATTTCAATGCATACTCATAAAATCATCAAAAATAACAAAAAAATTGCATTTCAATCTCATTCATACAAAAAAAAAATCACAATACAAAAATATAGGTTGCATTAGGCATCGCATCCATACATCGCATAGTTGTTGGTCATACAAGTCAAAAGCACCATAGACTGTCATTACTTGGCAATTCCATAAATTTCCACATCAAATCCATTTTCCAAACGCATACATCCAGAATAGCATCATCACCATTTTTTAAGTCAGTTGTCTCCTAATGTATATAGGGTTTTCGTTATTCAGCTGTCTTTAAATTTCTAGCCAAAAACTGTACAAAGTTAAACAGATTTTACCCGAGAAAGTTTTACTTGGATCACGCCTTGTTACGTAGCATCCCAACACAAGTTAACACACATAACATATTTCCTAAGTTGTGTGAATGTAAGAGCAACCTACAAATTCGTCTAAGGTACCATAGGTGAAATATTAGCCTGTTCATCCCCCTGTGCGAATGGTTCCAGAATGCTAAGAATTAACAAAAGGACGAGATCTTCCCTATCCATTCCCCATAATAAACAGTGGTTTTCACCACTCCCACAAATCCCAATCATAGTTGGTCCCCAAAGTTGTAAGGATTTGTACTACACATCCCTGCCAAGGATGGGTAGTCGTCCCCAAGACCTAAAAGGATCAACGCCATTCAAAAACAAAATTCCAACAAACCATCATCACAACCCTTTCCATTCACCTTTGGTCTCAAAGTTGTAAGGATTCGTACTACCCGCCCCTAACCAGGATGGGTAGTCATCCCCAAGGCCTAAAATATCAATGCCCTTACTTCATAATCTCCATTATCCCCTTGTGTCCCAAAGTTGTAAGGATTCATACTACACGTCCCTAAACAGGATGGGTAGTCATCCCCAAGGCCAACAGGATCAAGGCCATTCACAAGCTCAAACTTACAAAGCTCAAAATACAAAATCAAATAACAGTGGTTATCACCACTATTCAAAATCCTTGCTCAAAAAGAAAAATAAATAGAAAAATAAACAGTGATTTTCATCACTATATAGACGAGCAAGTCTCCCAAATCATTCAGCCAACAAATAACCTGAACTTGAATCCCTGAAATTCTCAGCATTTGAAAAACCATCTAGGTGATCCTCATTACATGTTTGGTTGATAGCCTACCTGGCAATGGTGGTATCCTACCCGCATGACGATATGTCCGTCACATTAGCTTTGTGTGTGTGCAGACCACTATTTGCATGTGGAGGAGCTAGCTTATGGTACCTTAGATTGTCACGTGGATTAATCTTGCTAAATACAACAATGGAGTTAGTAGAGCTAATTAGGTGATCCTCAGTATAGGTTTGGTTGATAGCCTATCTAGCACTGGTGGTATCCTGATAAATACCACATAAACGAACTCAATTGCACACACAAGGATGTAAAATAACTTGGTTAAATTCAAGTTGGATTTATACCTTGTTCAAAAGTCTTGCGAGATAAATGTACAGTCTTGGCTAGTTAGTTAAAATATCTGCATCTCAGAAAAGCTTAACTACATTTTCAAACAACTGGTACATTTCATTCCATACATCACCATCAAAATATATGCAAAATACAAAAACAAAGTTTTCACATGCAACATCATCCCATAAGTACAACGAACCAGTCAATCTTGCACAGTCTATGGTGCCATCGACAAGTTATCAACAAATAATTTCATTCATTCCATATGCATACATCATATAATTAGAAACATCGCATTCATCATACCACATGCATACATCGTCATAACTAACTATGCAAAAAAATTTCAAAAACAGCAAAAAAATGCACAAAAATGCACCAAAAAGAGCAATAAAAGTGTCCGATGAGAGTGCTTTTACACTTGACATTCCGAGCATGCAAAACATATTTCGGGGTCACAAATCCTTTCTATCCTATTCCATAAGAAGTCTATCATAGCCGTACCACTCCACGGGAAGACGGATTTTCAAGAATTTCATCCCCAAACGGCATCACCAAAAAGGGTCAAAACCCATCCAAAAATAGCAATAACATTGCCAAACGAAGGCGCTTTTGCACCTGAAATTCTTGGCATCCAAAATAGACATTGGGGTTACAAATTTTCATTATCCTACTCCCTAAGAAGGCTACCATAGCGGGACCACTCCACGGGAGGACGAATTTTTGTCAATTTCAGCTCAAAAATGCGTCACAAAAAGGGTTAAAACCCACCAAAAACAGGTCAGAATGTTCGAAAACTGCTTTCCCATTCAATGGTAAAACAACTGAAGGCACCCTTAATTAAGTCATCTTGGGTCAAGCGACTCGTCGCTTTTCTCATGTCGGTCATTCCCTCATCGATTCGTCGCTTGAGGGGGTGGTCACACTTAGTCACCAATTAACAACAACATACCCAATTAAGGAAATGACACGCATTCAAAGGATCATTGACAAAGACAATCACGCCCCTGCTTGGGGCAGCAAACAAGAAACAATCACAAATTGATCAAACACTTGGCATTTGTGAATCATGAACTCAAGGTTCCCACAGACAAAAGGTTGCGCCCTTTGCCTATTCATGACTGATCAATGTCCAAGCTCAAGTAACACCTCACTGAACAAGGTTAACACTTGACATTAGTTCCTTAGCTCGTCAGAAGCAAGGATTCAAGAATGCGTGCCCTTTCCATACTTGGGGCATCAAGAGTTGGGCGTGTCATTCCGTACATCACCATTAGAAAATATGCAAAATACACAAATAAATTTTCCACATGCAACGTCATCCCATAAGTACAGCAAGCCAGTCAATCTTGCACAGTCTATGGTGCCATCGACAAATTATCAACAAATAATTTCATTCATTCCATTTGCATACATCATATAATTAGAAAAATCGTTTTCATAATCCCACATGCATACAACATCATAAATAACTATGCATAAACATAAAAACAAACCATAAAAACTGCACAAAAATGCACTAAAAAACAAGCCCTAAAAGTGTACGATAAGAATGCTTTTGCACTGGACATTCCGGGCATGCAAAACCGATGTCGAGGTCACAAATCCTCACTATCCTACTCCCTAAGAAGGCTATTATAGCCGTACTGCTCCACGGGAAGACCGATTTTCGAGAATTTCATTCCCAAACAGCATCACCAAAACGGGTCAAACCCCATCCAAAAATAGCAATAACATTGCCGAACGAAGGCGCTTTTGCGCCTGACATTCTTGGAATCCAAAACAGACGTTGGGGTTACAAATTGTCACTATCCTACTCCCTAAGAAGGCTATCATAGCCGAACCGCTCCATGGGAGGACGGATTTTTGCCAATTTTAGTTCCAAAATGCGTCACAAAAAGGGTTAAAACCCACCAAAAATAGGTCAGAATGTTCAAAAACTGCTTTCGCATTCAATGCTAAAACAACTGAAGGCACCCTTACTTAAGTCATCTTAGGTCAAGTGACTCGTCGCTTTTCTCATGTCGGTCATTCCCTCATCGATTCGTCGCTTGAGGGGGTAGTCACACTTAGTCGCCAATCAACAACAATATACCCAATCATGGAAATGACACGCATTCAAAGGATCATTGACAAAGACAATCGCACCCCTGCTTAGGGCAAAAAACAAGCAACAATCACAAACTGATCAAACACTTGGCATTCGTGAATCATGAACTCAAGGTTCCCACAGACAAAAGGTTGCACCCTTTGCCTAGTCATGACTGATCAATGTCCAAGCTCAAGTAACACCTCACTGAACAAGGTTAACACTTGAATGGAGTTCCTTCGCTCGTCAGAAGCAAGGATTCAAGAATGCGTGCCCTTTCCATACTTGGGGCATCAAGAGTTGGTTAGGTTACTGAGAAACCCTAATCATTAGTGCTTTGGTTATCTATTTTTTCTCGATGTTGTGCCTTGCACAGCGCTTCCCAAAAAGGGGCATCTGTAGACACCAAAACAGCACCAATCCAATTATGTGACAACAAGCGCTGATCGCATTGACACAAACAGCCCCTAGGGCAGCCCCCAGAGGTCAAACAGTGGTCCTAACCACTCCCAAAAGGAGTTTTGAGGGTCAAAAGTCAATTTTGCACCTTTTTGGCACCTTTTTCTCTATTCGTCCCACCCAGGGACGAATTCAGACTGGTATTCGTCCCACCCTGGGACGATTAAGCAATCGCTCTAGGGTGGGACGAATAGCAGGTTTGACTGGAAAAAAGTCAAACCTCGACAACTCCGCCAGTTAACTGAGGCTTTAGGCCATGCAATTGCGAGGAATAGATTTTATTCAAGAGGAGAGACTTCTGTCATGCATGTCTTTATTTTATAGACCTCATGCAAGAAGATTTTTTATCAAGGAGTTTGCTTTTCTCTGAAAATAGGACAGTTAACTCAAGTGCTGCCCTCGCATGCACAATTCAAACAAGGAGACCCTAAGGTCTATAAATTGGTGGGTTTTACCACCAAAAAGATATACAGAGAAGGAGCATTTGAGTAACGAAGTGCTGCCAATTTACATACCTACTTGCGATTTGTGCTTTTACATCCTTAATCTCTCATTCGAAAGGGAGGTTATTGGGTGACTATTGGAAGCGCGAATCCGGACCCAAAACCCAATTTTTGGCCACAAATATCCACAAAATTTGTCGACAACACCCCATAACCAGTTTTGGACCCATCCCAAGTGGATTGGTGCCAAAACAGTGCTTCAATCGGTGGGCGTCCTGCCCCCGAGCGCTCCCCAAACTATCACAGTGCTAATCGCCCCACCCTGGGACGATTAGAAATATATGATATAATTCTTGTTTTTTTATTTTGCATATGATTCTATATAGGTTAAATAGGTTATAGTTCAAATTGCATGTCATTCTGATCATTTTTGACCAGGTTATTGATGTTTCCCGCTTTCACTAACTTGCAGATGCCATCTTCAAAATCTGGATCCTAGAGGCAAAATTGGAGAAATATGAGCATCTGGGTCGTCCCAAAATTCCCCCAATTAGCTAACCCCAAGTTTTCATGTCTTTTGGAGCTTCCTAAGTAGGACATTGAACAGGGTGCTTTTTTGGCCAATTCTCACAGTCCTATTCGTCCCACCCTGGAGCGAGTACAGATCTGTGAGGAATTTTCAGACTGTTCTTTTTGCAATGGTCTTATGATGATATTTTTATGCTTTTGTCAAAGTTTCAGGTCAATCAGAGTTTATTTGATAGTCGTTTTATTATTTTCAAGCATACACTGACAATAGGCTATGGGAAATACATGTTTCATTTGGTCTGCAGGTATTATTAATATTTTTTGTTTCTTTGAACGCAGGTTTTTGACAGCAGAGGAGCAGGAAAGAGCAAATAATCACATACAACAGCGGCGATGACATTTTGGTCCGCCCATCTTACATGTGGGCACGCGGAAGAAGGATTGTTAGCCATGGATCTTTTGACAAGAAACACATTTGACTCTCCTATCCCATAAAAAGGAAGGATATGTATTGTAACACAATTTTTAAAGCATATCAATAAAATATATTACCATATTTCTATTACTTTTATCTTGTGTCGATTTGCATACGTTATTTCTTATTCTTGTGGCATATTCCTTTTTGTTTCCGTATCCTCGTGCTTTC
>JAQPPZ010009028.1:0-209047 GCA_028583015.1 Wollemia nobilis | reverse complement strand
AGAGCAAATTAGAACACTTTTTAGGAGTAATGAAGTGTTTGCCAATTGAGAGGTTATAATCTACAGGATATTTAACACATAGAGCATAAATGACAATCATTTCAACTTTAGA
This sequence comes from Wollemia nobilis, assembly GCA_028583015.1. NCBI lineage: Eukaryota > Viridiplantae > Streptophyta > Pinopsida > Araucariales > Araucariaceae > Wollemia > Wollemia nobilis. The sequence goes on along the minus strand of JAQPPZ010009028.1, from coordinate 208,935 downwards.
AATAATCCTAGATCCATAGCCTTGGATCAATAGAGACAAGTTTTTATATTAGCAGTTGTTGTCTCGGACAATGGCTCATAGGCCTAGTCTAGGGTTCTTAGCATTAGTTTCTTTTATTTATCTTGTTGCATGTTTTTATGCCATTAGCATAGATCTAGTTTATCGCATTTACTTGCATTCATAGCATTAAGTTTCTATTTTCATTGAGCATATTTTTGTTATCATTAGGGTTTTTTCTAACCTCATTTGGGGAGGCAATCTCGGACAGCTGAGTGTTTACTATTGTTTTCATGTTTGCAGGACTACAGGTTCAATAGATTGGTTATCAACATACGAAAGCAAAAGGATCCCTCTAGGATCCAGACCTAGAGAAATAGGCATCTGTAAGCCCTCATACAGTTTTGTGTGCATCACTGGGAAGCCTACGAGAGTGCATCACCCCTTGCAAGGGGATATCATATATCTTCTGCCCTATTTTATAAAATTTGTATCAAATGAAGGGAATCCCTTAGAGGTATCTATATGTAACCAAACTTGAGAAAAATCAATAAATAGAATTATTCATTCATTTCTTTGTATTTCAATTGCATCTGCTTGCACATATTTTATTTAATGAATGATTAAGTATAAATAAATCAAATAATATTCACAAATAGAGTAGTGGATGGTGTGTTGCTCCCCGGGGTCGCTACACCATCTTCTAGTTCTTGATTGATTCTCCTTTTTTAAGGTTTTACTTAAAATAACTTTGGAGTGTAGTGAGAATTCACTAAAGTTTTGGTGACTCATAGGGGATATTCATCTTGATGAAGACAAGGAACCCAAAAATAAAATTTACCTTTTCCATCGGGCATGGATTCAACAAGAAGCAAAGGGGAGCAATCTTCAATTTTTTGCAAAATTTGGAGTACTCCAATTGATGGGTCATACTTGCTCTCTAAGTGTTTTTAGGACATGCATGGCATTTTGGCTACCTTCTTTATCTTTTTCATTGTAAGATTCTATTATGAGAGCTTTTAATTGCTTTTCTTTGATTCTATTTTTCTTGACATGCTTTCTATTCCTCTAATTTGTGTAACTCTTTTTAAAGCCTCCTGGTGCACTTTCTAAATATTTAGATCCACCTTCCTCCTTTATATGTCATTGTATATTTTTAAATTTATTTTTCGATACCACTTATTTACAATACAAAATCTTGGTATGTTTCATGTCAAGGGACTTATGTGCAGATCCTTCAATAGAATCTATAGTTTCCACCCAAACCTTTACTTCTCCCATGTTTTTTTCCTTTTGAACATTCAACTTGATATTTTCCAAGGTCTTTGGTTGGTCCACCTTGCTGAGTGATAAGTTCCCAAGCTAGAATGGTCATTAAGTCTCAGCGTGGGTAACCCATCACTTTTTTGTGGCCCTTTTATCATATCTTTTGGGTAATCTATAGATTGCCTAGTGACTTGTTGAAGTATTTTAGGGTCATAGTTAGTCACGTGTTTGGATTGATGTTCTTATACCTATCTTCTAATTTTTTTGCATTATCTAGCTAATATTTTGAGCTAGCCAAGTTGTCTGTTATCATGACCACTTCATATTTCCCCTAAATGTTGATGTTCAAGCCCAATTTTAAGATGGTTATGGTTGATCAAGACTTATATCTAGAAAGAATATGTAAAATATGTATGTATGGATATGGGTGGCAACCAAAAATAGGCTCCTCCTTATTTTCTTTTTGGGTGAGATTGGCCTTCTTAATAGGATCCATAGGCTCTAGCTATAGAGGATTCAATTCCATGGTTCATTGTTGATCTCGACCATTTGTTTGATCTCCTTATTGATTTATCTAAACCTATACTTTATTTATGTTTTCTTCAATCCCTCCCATTAGGAGGGTAAAATATTACTCCTAGATAACAATGGAGTGCAAGGAAATGGAATCATACCTTTGATGGACCTTTCCTAATGATACCACCAATAATTTCAAGGCCACATCTTGCTCTATGACATAATGTATTTGATAGATAAAGACCATCTCCTATGGTTGTTCCAATGGGGTTGATGGTCCTTCATCGGTGTATTCTGAAAATATGTCAAACAATAATTTTGGAAGCTTTTCCCAAATGAATATTGTCTAGGGGAGTCACAATGGGCTTTTATCTCCCTAGGTAGGGGATAATTTAGGAGGTAAGATAATTATTTTGAATGTATGGGTCCTTTGGATTGTAGTGGAGTCACCAAGTAAATGCATCTTTTTTCTTCTAAAAAGTAGGTAGACTAAGGTCTTCACCTAAACCTCAAACTAGTATATTTTGTAATAGCTTCTTGTAGTTTTCATTCTAGAGTAGAGTTATTAGGTGAGCAAAGAGGTACTTCAACAAGTAGGAACAAACCAAGACCTTCAACAAGTCTCAAATCTACCCCTTGGTCTAATTTGGAAACAATGATGTGTCACTAGGGTCCCACTAGGCATGCCATTAAACTATTATCATCTTTGATTATCTTTTATGGGGTTAATCATACCTCATAGGGAGCAACACAATGGGGCTATAGTCAAGAGTGTGGGGTTTGGTTCAATCGAGGACCTTCAAGAGATTTTACAAGGTTGACTCCTTCTTAGTATGTTATCTTCAAGGTATAAGTATGCTCAACAAAGGAAAAAGGGATGCAAGAAAGTAAAAGTAAAAAATAACTCAACAAAAAAAAGGAGGACGATGCAGCATGAGATCCACTAAGATCTTCCTTTAAAAATAGTCCTAAACATTATGTGTTAGTAGTGAATACTTCCTCTCCTTGACATAGTGAAGCACATATGAGAGTTACCAATTATATACTTACATAAGAAGATGGGTCCAACTGGATATATAAGCAAGTGACTCAGTCTAAAAATAGATGCAGGTCGCTCAGACACACATACACTTAATAAAATTCAAAATTTAGGTAAAATATCACAAAAAAATACATACACACAGAAATGGGTCTATAGGAGGCCATAGATGGCTATACCAAAAAATAGACATAGGCTCCTATGTATATATATGCAAGCAAGATTTTACATAGATTGTGCCAGAAGCGAGGGTTTAGATTGCCAAAAAGCTGCTCAGGAGTAAACTATTTTTATAGAAAGAAATGAAAATAAAGCCTACAAATGTATACAATTGTAAACTTGTCAACCCCTTACAATGTTAAAACTACTATTATATATAGAATACAATTAGGGAGAATTTCCCTCCAAAACTATATAGATATTTCAAGGAGATTGTTGCTCTATGCACCAGGTCATGTTTGGATTGAATTTTTTGTTTCCTTTAAAGATCTTTAGAATAAAAATCATTAATGATAAGTTTTTTGAGTCCTTGGATGCTTTCTTGCATCTATCATTGTCACCTACCCTTTTGGGGTTCCCTAAGTCTCATCACGAAAAATTAATATCACTTGGCTTGAGGTTTTTTATCCATATGGTTCCTATCATTTCTACTTTTATTGCACCAACTACTTCCCTAGGTTGCCACATCTTCTCTATAAGAAGAGGATGATTCACTTCAGAAGGCTTTTACACCTCAACATAGTGTGTAAGACCCACAATCTATTTTTTCTAAAATTTCAAAGCATAGCCAACCTCGACCCTTGGTATTCATCATTTAACTTTGGTGAATTTATCATCTTTAAATCTTGGATATTTTTCTTCATCTAACCTTGGAACTACATTGGGACTTTTATCTTGCATATTGGTCAAGAGTTTTACAAATTTTGACTTTTTGACCTTTTATGTTCTAATTTTTGGACTTCATTTGATCAAAACTTTTGCTTTTTCTCTACCCAATACTCCATCTTCTGCTTTCTACTTGCTTCTCCCTCATTTAATATTTTACTTAAGGTAACTTTGGATTGTAGTGAGAATTCACTATAGTTTTAATGACTCAAAATGGATCTTCATATTGATGAAGACAAGGAACCCAAAAAGAAAAATTGCCTTGTCCATTGGGTGTGGAGTCAAGAAGAAGTGAAGGGAAACAATATTTAGATTTTTGTAGTTTTTGACAAATTAGGAGTACTCTAATTGGTGGGTCAAACTTGCTCTTTGAGCATTCTAGGACATGCATGGAGTTTTGGCTACCTTCTTTATCTTTGTTGAGTGTAAGCTTCTATTATGAGAGCTTTTAATTGCTCTTCTTTGATTCTATTTTTTTGGCAATATTTCCATTCCTCTAATTTGTGTAACCCTTTTTAAAGCCTCCTAGTGCACTTCTTGAACATTTAGATCCACCTTCCTTATTTATATGTTGTTGTAGCTTTGTTAGCTTTATTTATAGATGCTACTTATTTATAATACAAACATTGGAATGTTTCATGCCAATGGACTTATATGTAGATATTTCAATAGAATCTATAGTGTCCAGACCATAGTGACCCAAAATTTTGCTTCCCTCATGTTTTCATCCTTTTGAACACATGAATTGATATTTTCAAGGTCCTTGGCTAGTCCACCTTGGTGAGTGATAATCCCCCAAGCTAGAATGGTAATTAAGTCCTAGCATGGGTAATACATCAATTTTCTATGGCCCCTTTATCATTTATTTTGGGAAGTCTAAAGACTGCCTACTGACATCTTGAAGGTTTTTAGGGTCATAGTTAATCACGTGTCTGCCTTGATATTCTATTCATTGTCTTTTAATTTTTGTTGCATCATCTAGCCAATATTTTGAGTTGGTCAAGTTGATTATGATCATGACTGCTTCATATTTCCCTTAAGTGTTGATATTTAGGCCTAGGTTTAATATGGTCATGGTTTATCAAGACTTATATCCAAGAAGAATGTACAAAATATGCACAATTGGAGATGGGTGACAACCAACAACATGCTCCTCCTCATAATTTTGGGTGATATTAACCTCCTTAACAAGGTCCACAAGCTCTAGCTATAGAGGATTCAATGCCATGGTTTCTTTTTGCTCTCAACTATTGGTTTGATATCCTTCTTTATTTATATGGATCTCTGCTTTATTTATTTATTCTTCAAACACTCTCATTAGGAGGGTAGCAATTTGGTCCCAACTAACAATGGATTTCAAGGAAAGGGAATCATACCTTCGATGGGCCTTGCATTTTAATGAGGACACCTATAGTTTGAGGGCCACATATTTCTCTATGACATAGTGTGTTTGATAGATAAAGACTATCTTATATAGGTGTTCCAATGGGGTTGATGGTCCTTCATCAGTATGTTCTATCAAGATGTTCAATAGTGATTCTATAAGATTTCCCCAAATGGTTGGTGGATTTAAAGGTCATATCGAGCTTTTGTCTCCCTATGCAGGGGATAGGTTAGGAGGTAAGGTGACCATTATGAATGTGTGGGTCCTTTGGATTGTAGTAAAGTTATCAAGTGAATACAACTTCTTGCTTTTGGAAAATAGGTAGACTGAGATCTTCAATCAAACCTCATATGGTATCTTTAGTAGTTGCTTCTTCTAGCGTTCATTTTAGAGCATAGTTTCCAGGTGAGTAAATATGTGCTTCAACAAGTAAGAATAGACCAAGATCCTCACCAAATATTATCTCTACTTCTTGTTATTCTAGGACCCACTAGGAATGCCATTAAATTGTTATTGTGTTTTACTATCCTTGGCATGGTAAATCATGCCTCATGGGGAGTAACACAAGGCCACAACCAAGAGCATGGGGTTCAGCTCAATTGAGGACCTTTAAGAGTTTTTACAATGTCAAATCCTTATTAATATGTGATCTTCAAGGTGCACTTATGCTCAACAAATGGAAATGGATGCAAGAAAGTAAAATTTAAAAATAACTCAACAAAATAAAAGGGGGGCAATGCACCAAGAGATCTGCTAAGATATTCTTGTAAAAATAGGTCTAAATGTTAGGTGCCAATGATGAACACTTTCTCTCCTCAACACAATGAAGCACGAATGAGAGTTACCAATTATATGCATGCATAAGAAGGTGGGTCTCATTGGAGAGCCAAGCAAGTGACTCAGTCCAAAAATAAATGTAGACCCCTCACACACACATACACTTAACAAAACCTAAAAATCAAATAAAACATCACAAACAAATACATACACATAAAAATAGATCTATAGGATGCCACAAATAGCTATACCAAAAAATAGACATAGGCTCCCATGTGTGTGTATATATATATATGTAAGCAATATTTTACATAGATTATACCTAAAGTGAGGGTTCGAGATTGCCTACAAATCACTCAAGAGTCAATTGTTTTTACAAAAATAAATGAAAGAAAATTCTACAAATGCATACAATTGCAAACTTTTCAATCCCTTACAATGCTAAAACTACTACTATATATAGATTACAATTAGGGAGAATTTCCCTCCAAAACTATGCAAATATTTCAAGGAGATTGTTGCTTTGTGCACTAGGTCATATCTAGACTAAATTTGTTGTGTCCTTTTAATATCTTTAAATTTGAAATCATTAAAGCTATTTTTTTTGAGTCCTTGGATGCTCACTTGCCTTTGTCATTTCCATCTATCTTTTTTGGGGTTCCTTAAGTCTAATCATGGAAAATTAATATCACTTGGCTCAAGGGTTTCTCTCAGTATGGGTCCTATCATTTTTGCTTTTAATGCATCAACAAATTTCTTGGGTTGTCATATATTCTCTATAAGCAAAGTAAGGTTCATCATAGAATACTTTTACACCTTAGCATAGTGTTTGGGGCCCACAATATATTTTTTTGAGTCGGATGCTTGGTTTCCTCTCTCATTGCCACCTACCCTTTTTGGGGTTCCCTTAGTCTGATCATGGAAAATTAATATCACTTGGCTTAAATTTGTATCCATGTGGTTCCTATAATTTCTACTTTTACTGCACCAACTGCTTTCCTAGGTTGCCATATATTCTATGTAAGAATATGATGGTTCACCTCAGAATGATTTTACACCTCAACATAGTGTGTAAGGCCCACAATATATTTTTTTTCTAAAATTTCAAAGCATAGTCGACCTCAACCCTTGGTACTCATCATCTAACTTTGATGCATTCCTCATATTTTGATCTCAAACATTTTTCTTCATCTGACCTTAGAACTACATCAAGATTTTTGTCTTGTCTCTTGGTCAAGAGTTTCACAAATTTTGACTTTTTGGGCCTTTTATGTTCAAATTTTTGGACTTCATTTGATCAAAAATTTTCTTTCACAATTCCCAATGCTCCATATTCTACTTCTAGCTTGCTTCACCCTTTCTTAAGGCTTTACTCAAGTCAAATTTGGAGTATAGTGAGAATTCACTATAGTTTTGGAAACACGTAGGGGATTTTCATCTTGATGAAGACAAAAAATAAAATAAAAAAATATACTTTGTCCACTGGATGTAGAGTCAAGAAGAATGAAGGGAAGTTGTCTTCAAATTTTTATAGTTTTTTAAAAAATGAGAGTACTCTGATTAGTGGATCAAACTTGCTCTCTAAGAATTTTTTGACATGCATGGATTTTTGGTTACCTTCATTATATTTTTTGAGTGAAAGCTTCTATTGTGAGAGCTTTTAATTTCTCTTCTTTGATTCTACTTTTCTTTGAAATCTTTCCATTCCTCTAACTTGTGTAACCCCTTTTAAAGCCTCTTGGTGCACTTCCTAAACATTTAGATCCACCTTCCTCCTTTATATGTCATTGTAGCTTTGTTAGATTTATTTATAGATGTTGCTTATTTACAATACAAAATATTGGCATGTTTTATGCCATGGGTTTTATGTGCAGATCATTCAATGGAATCTATAGTGTCCAAACCACAATGACCTAAAATTTTGCTTCCCCTATACTTTTTTCCTTTTAAACAAGTGACTTGATATTTTCTAAGGTCCTTGGTTTGTCCACCTTTGTGAGTGATAAGTCCCCAAGCTAGAATGGTCATTAAGTCCCAGTGTGGATAACTAGTCATTTTTTTTGTGGACCACTAATCATTTCTTTTGGGAAGTCTAAATATTACCCAATGTCTTATTGAAGGATTTTTGGGTCATAGTTAGTCACGTGTCTACCTTGATGTTTCATTATCTATCTTCTAATTTTTGCCATATCATCTAGCCAACCTTTTGAGTTGGCCAAGTTATCTATTATCATGACCACTTCATCTTTCCCTTGAGCATTGATGTCTAGGCCTAGGTTTAATATGGTCATGGTTGATTGGGACTTTTCTCTAGGAAGAATGTGCAAAATATACACATTTGGAGATGGGTGATGATCGAAAATAGGCTCCTTGTTGTCTTTCTAGGTGAGAGTGACCTCCTTAATAGGATCCACAAGCTTTGGTTACAAATGGGTCAATTTTATGGTTTCTTGTTGGTCTCAATCATTAGTTTAATCTCCTTCTTGATTGATTTGGACCCCCACTATTTTTGCTTTTTCTTAAAAATCTCTCATTAAGAGGATAGCAAGTTGGTCCTAGCTAACAATAGAGTGTGGGGAAAGGGAATAATACCTTCGATGGATATTTTATTTTAATGATACCACCAACAATCTAAGGGCCACATCTTGCTCTATGACATAGTGTGTTTGATAGATAAATACCATGTCCTACAAGTGTTCCAATGGGGGTTGATGGTCCTTCATCAATGTATTCTAGAAATATGTCCACCAATGATTTGAAATCTTTTTCTAAATGACTAGTGGCTTTGGAGGTCATAACAAGATTTTGTCTCTTCGGGTAGGAGATAGGTTAAGAGGTAAGATGACCATTTTGAATGTGTGGGTCCTTTATATTTCTTTCGCCCCCCCCGGGGGCGCCCCGGCGCCGCGCGCGCCGCCGGCCCCCCGGCGGGCGGGCGGGGCGCCGCCCGCCGCCCGGGGCGCCGCGCGCCCGGGCGGCGGGGCGCGGCGCGCGCGGGGGCCCCCCGCGGGGCGGCGGCGGCGCCCGCGGGGGGGGCGGGCCGGCGCCGCCCGGGGCCGCGCGGCGGGGGGGGGGGGGGGGGGGGGCGGCGGGGGGGGCCCCGGGCGCCGGGGGCGCGCCGGCCCGGGGCGCGGGGGGCGGGCGCGGGGCGGCGGGGGGGGGGGGGGGGGGGGGGGGGGGCGGGCGGGGGGGGGGGGGGGCGGGGCCGGCGCCGCCCGGGGGGGGGCGCGGGGGGGCGGGGGGGGGCGCGGCGGGCGCGCGGCCGCCCCGGGGCGGCCCCCGGGGGGCGCGGGGCCCGCCCGCCCGGCCGCGGCGCCGGCCGGGCGGGGCCGGGGCCGGGCCCCGGCGCGCGCGCCCCCCCCGCGCCCCCCCCCCGGGCGGCGGCGGGGGGGCGGGGCGGGCGCGGGGGGGGGGGGCGGCGGGGGGCCGCGGGGCGCGGGGGCGGGGGGGGGGGGGGGGGGGGGGCGGGGGGGGGGGGGGCGGCGGGGGCGGCGGGGGGGGGCGGGGGGCGGGCGGGGGCGGCGCGCCCCCCCGGCCCCGCCGCGCGCGGCGGGGCGGGGGCGGGCGGGGGGCGGGGCGGGGGGCGGGGGCGGGGGCGGCGGGCGCCCCCCCCCCCCCGCCCGCCGCCGCGCGCGGCCGGCCGGCGCGGCGGCCGCGCGGCGGCGGCGCGCGGCGGCCGCGCGCGGCGCGCGCGCGCGGCGGCCCCGCGCGGCGGGGGCGGGGCGGCGGGGCGGGGGGGGCCGCCGCGGCCGGGGGGCGCCCCCGCCCCCGGCGCGGGGCGCGCGGGCGGCGGGGGGCGCGCGCCGCGCCGCCGCCGCGCGCGCGCCCCCCCGCCCCCGGGCCCCGCCCCCGGCGGCGGGCGGGCGGGGCGGCGGGCGGGGGGCGGGGGGGGGGGGGGGGCGGGGGGGCGCGCGGGGGGGGGCGCGGGGGGGCGCCGCGGCGGGGGGGGGGGCGGGGGGGGGGCGGGGGGGCCCGGGCGGCGGGCGGGGGGCGGGGGGGGGGGGGCGGGCCCGCGGCGCGGCGGGGCGGGGGCCGCGGCGGGGGGCGCCGGGGGGGGGGGGCGGGGGGGGGGCGGGGGGGGGGGCGGGGGGGGGGGGGGGGGGGGGGGGGGGGGGGGGGGGGGGCGCGCGGGGGGGGCGGGGGGCGGGGCCGCGCGGGGGCGGGGCGGGGGGGGCGGGGGCGGGGCGGGGCGGCGGCGCGGCGGGGGGGGGGGGGGGGGCGCGGCCGCGGCGGGGGGCGGCGGCGGCGGGGCGGGGGGCGGGGGGGGGGGCGGGGGGGGGGGGGGCGGAGGGGGGGGCGCGTTAAAAAAAAAAAAAAAAAAAAAAAAAAAAAAAAAAAAAAAAAAAAAAAAAAAAAAAAAAAAAAAAAAGGCGGGGGCGGCGCGCGCGCGCGCGCGGGCGCGCGCGGGGGGGCGGGGCGGGGGGGCGCGGCGCGCGCCGGGGCCCCCCGGCGGCCCCCCCCCCCCCCCCCCCCCCCCCCCCCCCCCCCCCCCCCCCCCCCCCCCTCCGCCGCCCGCGCGGCGGGGGGGGCCGCGCGGGGGGGGGGGGGCGGGGCGGGGGGGGGGGGGGGGCGGGGGGGGGGGGGGGGGGGCGGGGGGCGCGGGCGCGCGCGCGGGGGGGCGGGCGGGGGGGGGGGGGGGCGCCGGGCCCGGGGCGGGCGGGGGGGGGGGGGGGGGGGGGGGCGGGCGGGGGCGGGGGGGCCCGGCGCGCCGCGGCGGCGGCGGGGCGGGCGCGGGGGGGGGGGGGCGGGGGGGCGGCGGGCGCGGGCGGCGGCGGGGGCGCGGGCCGCGGGGCGCGGGCGGGGGGGCGCCCCCCCGCCCGGGGGGCGCGCGCGGGCGCGCGCCCGGGGGCGCGCGGCGGCGCCGCGCCCGCGGCGGGGCGGGCGGCGGCGCGGGCCGCCCGGCGGCGGCGCGCCGCGGGGCGGCCGCGGGCGCGCGCGCCCCCCCCCCCCCCCCCCCCCCCCGGGGGGTAGGGGGAAATATAGGAGTTAACAGGGTGCATGTAGCTTCTTACTTCTAGAAAGTAGGTAGATTGAGGTCTTCACTTGAACCTCAGTCTAGTATATTCAACAATGACTTCTTCTAGTTTTTGTTCTAGAGTAGAGTCACCAAGTGAGTAAAGAGGTATTTCAACAAGTAGGAATAGACCAAGACCCTCACCAAGTCTTAGCCCTACTCCTTATGATTCTAGGACCAATGATGTGTCACTAGGGTCCCACTAGGTGTGCCATTAAACTATTGTCATATTTGATTATCCATGGTGGGGGTAAGCATACCTCGCAAGGAGTGATACAATGAGGGCAGAATTGAGAGAGTGGGGGTTGGCTCAATCAGGGACCTATGAGAGTTTTTACAAGGCTATATTCTTATTAGGATGTGATATTCAAGGTGCACTTGTGCCCAAAAAAAAGAAAAGGTGTGCAATAAAGTAAGAGTAAAAAATAACTCAACAAAAGAAAAGGGGGGCAATTCACCAAGAGATTTGCTATGATCTTCCTTCAAAAATTGGCCTGAACACTATGTGTTAGTGGTGAACTATTCCTCTCCTTGACATAGTGAAGCACAGATGAGAGTTACTAGTTACATGCATGCATAATAAGGTGGGTCCTTCTAGAGAGCCAAGCAAGTGACTCAGTCCAAAAATAGACACAGGCCCCTCACACACACATACACTTAATAAAACCCAAAAATTAGGCAAAAGGTCATAGACAAATACATACACATAGAAATGGGTCTACAAGAGGCCACAAATGACTATACCAAAAAATAGACATAGGCTCCCATGTATATATATATATATATATATATATATATATATATATATATATATATATATATATATGTATATATATATATATATATACAAGCAAAATTTTACATAGATTATGCCAAAAGCGAGGGTTTGAGATTACCCACAAGTCACTCAAGAGTTGACTATTTTTACAAAAATAAATGAAATGAAAGCCTACAAATGTATACAATTACAAAATTTTCAATCCCTTACAATGCTAAAACTACTACTATATATAGATTACAATTCGATAGAGTTTCCCTCCAAAACTATATAGATATTTCAAGGAGATTGTTGCTCTATGTACCTAGTCATGTCTAGACTAAATTTGTTGTGTCCTTTTAATATCTTCATATTTAGATTCATTAATGTTGAGTTTTATAAGTCCTTGGATGCTTGTTTTCCTCTGCCATTGCCACCTACCCTTTTTGGGGTTCCCTAGATATGTATCACTAGGGTTCCCTAATTTTTGAGTTCGTGGATGCTCGCTTGCCTCTATCATTTACACCTACTCTTTTTGGGGTTCCCTAAGTCTAATCATGCAAAATTAATATCACTTGGCTCAAGGTTTTCCTTTTTGTTTTTAATGCACCAAATACTTCCATGGGTTGTCATATATTTTCTATAAGAAGAGGATGATTCACCTTAGAGAACTTTTCCACATCATCATAGTGTGTGGGGTCCAAAATCTATTTTTTCTAAGACTTTGGAGCATGAGTGGCTTCAACCCTTGGTATTCATCATATAATTTTGGCACATTCCTCATCTTCTGATCTCAAACATTTTTCTTCATCTGATCTTGGAACTACATCAGGTTTTTTGTCTTGTATCTTGGTTGGGAGTTTTACAACTTCCAACTTTTTGGGCCTTTTATATTTTGATTTTTGGACTTTAACTCCAAATGTTCCAAAAACTTTAACTCAAGGAGATAAAAATTTCACCTATGCAAGCTTGTATTAATGCATTACTATAGCTAGAAGAAGAAAGGAATAAGTCCTTCCAATAATTTTTACATCATCAATATATTATCAAAAGGTGGTTTCATAGGAAGGCCATATATTTTTAACTCAAATAAGAGGACTTGGTAACCAAGTGGGAATAGATAGGACCAAGCCAAGACAACATGGAAAGCTTGATTTATTTTGGAGTAGGCCTTATTAGATCATCAAGTTCAAATTACATAATACCTATAAATTGACCATAATGGAAGAGATAATGTTGCTTATATTAGTTAATGGGTAGCACCCATGTCCTATTTAGGCATGCAAGGATACAAAATCCTTTGTAAATATGTACATAATGCTTTCCTTTTTCTAATTTTTCCATTTTTCTTTCCCTAAGTGAAAATATCAAAAGAGACACTTAGTTCCCTTCTTATTAATTCTCTTTCTGATAGAAAAACAACCAAATCAAAAGGTAGGAATGAAAAAGCTAAAAAAAATGAGCATAAATTTTTCTAAGTCAAGATTTCGTTGATTTGTCAAACATGTCCAACAAGTTGCTAGATTTGAAGAGTGACATCATGCCAACATCAACAAAATTTTATTGTGTCATTTGACAAATATTGGCTTATCAATTTTTTGGATCCTAGTGATTCATAATTTCAAAACTACAAAGCCTAACTCCTTCAAAAGCACTAGTTTTTTGGATAAATGAATGAATTGTTAGATAATATAATATCACACTAACATAGGCCTAAAAATCTTATTCTTAAGAGAGAAAGATATATAAACAGATTATATCATATTGATGATAATTTAATTTTTTAACCCAACAAACTAAGGTAGATGATGATGTTAACATGATCCAACATTGATCTGTCAATGAAGGGAAGAAGTCTAGAAGAGACGATGATGTCATGATAATGTTATCCAAAGAATTATTGGTCCCTTAACTTTAGAAAAGTAGAGACCAAATGGATAGGTATGTCATGCCAACATCATCCAAAACTCTTCCAAACCATCAACAAAGTGTGCATAGCAAATCAAATTTATTTCATGACAAGTTAATTTATGTCACATGCATAGGTTAGGTTGGAAATGGGATATAAAGATGAGGAATGAGGGGGACTATTGAGGTCTGAATTGACATCAATAAAAACTTAAACTATGATTATGAACCTATGACTTCTAGGAGGTACACACCCACTAATCATAGCTCAAACCCCAACATTGGATGGATCAAATATTTACTTCAATCCAACCTCTAGAGTAGGCTGGTATACCTTGTCAACTAATTCAAGTTTTGACTCAATTAAGCTCAAATAAAAGTGTAAGTTTAGGGATAGAAATGAGATAAGGGTTAGAAAATGGTGTAATAAAAAATGGTCAAGTTGAGCTAACAATATTGAAAAATATTAAAAATTTGTTGATGAATCACATTTCTAGTATGTCACACTTAAGACTAACAACATTCAAAACTTATTATCTTCATCATTAAAATAATGAAATACTCAAAAAACTATTTCAAACATCTAAAATGCTAATAATCCAAATAGCAGAATTAGATCAACACCTAGACTAACAAAAATAGAAATATTCTATAGTATTTGTTTAGGCATGAACCATTCCAATTTGCTCCAAATTAGCAATCTAATATCAACAAAATTAACTAATCATAATAGCAGTAGCAGAAATACATTCACAGAATAAACTCATAATTGACAAAGATAAAAGCTAGAGGTAAACATCCAAGTAATTCTCCTTATATTGATTTCTTAACAAGTTACATTAATATATTAGGTAAACACTCAAGATCCAACCCTTAACAATGAGGGTACAACCTCTTTATATAGATTTTACAATATAGTAAAATACTAGAAACATTACAAGGAATTTCTTGCCATATTAGTAGAATGTTGAGGTGGTGGCCTCTCATAGATTTTTAAGAAAAAGAATAGAGTTTCACTCCATGAACGCTGCAATTCTAAGATCTGCAAGTTGTTCGGCTCTCAACTAAATTCAACAATTGGAATGGTTACAGGTCAATCTAGATCATCCTTCATTCTTGATAAGACTTTTCCTCTGTTGATTTATAGCTAAAAATGCAGGTGAATCTTGATTCTAGCGATGTTTTATCTTGGTTTATCCACTACACTCCTCATGTTCTGTTGCACTTCTTTAGAATTTTTTGATCCAAATTCTGCTAGATGAGGTTTGACTAGTTTGACCATAGAATGGGATTCTTGTGATGCTTGAAATATTTCTATGAAATTTGCTACTTTAATTTTTGTCGGGTCAAGTTTGACTAGTTTGACTATATAATTCCTATTTCAAGTTTGCCTTGGGCAGACTTTAACACTAGTTTACCTCCTAACATCTAGAATGTACAACTCCAATATTTTCTACACCTTGTTTTATTATGTTAACTATAGATTTCACATTCTGGTGGATTTTAACCTTGTTGATACTTGGCAGAGATCCTTTTTGACACCTAGTTGCCCTTTTGCTAAAACTGATATGCTTGTGATCTTTTGCTATGAAACATACCCTTGTGCTGATGTCACTCTTATGAATTTTGCAACTTTGAGTTTTTCTTAGCACTATTTGAATGTGTTGACTATTGATTCTACACCTTGGCGGAGTTTAACATTGCTTTGGAGTTTTTTCTAGATACAACCAATTTTACAAAAATTGTTATGTGGCCTTTTGGGCCTACATTTTGGCACCTCCTAGGGATAATTTCTAGCAAGAATTATGAACTCATATCCTTATCCATTTGGCATTGGAGTTAAAAATTTAACAGGTGGGCTAGCACCATGGCCATGTATTTTCACAATCCACTATCTTTACTTTTGTTTTCTAATCTCCTTACAGGCAACCGAAACTCATTTTGGCTAGTTGTAAACTATACCTCCAAAAAAAACTTCCTTATAAACCTTACTCTTAAACCACTATAGGAATACTCATAGAGTAAAGTTTCATATGGAGGATACACTAGAAGCAGTTGTTGTTATGTGTAAAATAATGTAGAAATATACTCCTTTATATACTTGATCAACCAGTTGTTCCTCAAAATTTAGCATCACATTTTTTACATGCCTAGACAGGCTCATGCTTCTTTTACCTTCTAACATTTTTAGGTTACAAAAAAATACTTTTACAAAAATACCTCTTCGACTATTCTACTAATAAAAACTTATTAACTATATTACAACAAAATTACTTGGCACTCTTATGCCTTTATTGTTGGTCTTGCTCCTAATTGTTCTGGACCTTAGCAATATCTTCTATCGCTTCTTCATATGAAATGTATATGGTTGTATTCTCTTCCTACTCTTCTTTATATTTCTTACCCTCTTCTTCTTGTGTATTTTCATACTGAACTTCATGTTCTTCATATTCATATCCTTCTTCCTCTTGGTCCTCTACCTGTTCACCTTCCTACTCTTCTTCATCCTCCACTTATTCTATATATTATTGTACTTCCTTGTCCTTAGAATCCTTTTACTTTGGATCCCCTTTCAAAATTGGATTATCTTGGTTCAAAGTATCCATGGCCTTGTTCCAATATGTTAGGGTGAGATTTTTAATCTCCAAAAGCTATCGATGGACATAATACAATTTTGCCATTGTATTGTAGAAGGAAGTTCCCCATTCTACCAAATTTATCATCAGATATTTCAATTCAATTGAGCTCTTTATAAACTGAGTCACTTTCTCTTGGTTGATCATATCTTGCCATGCATCTAATTTTGATTCATCTTTCATCAATACTTGTATGTTTTTGGAGCTCCTCCTTTGATATCATCAGGTTATTCTCCTCCCCAAATCCGCACCATCTCTTCATTGATATCAATTATATTCTAAAGTTCATCGTCCAATTTGTCAATTAATTACCACTCCTTATGAAGCAAACTATTCCTTTTAGGATGATTATGGCTACAATTCTTGAGGTGTTCCAATATTTTTTTGGAATAGGCTTACCAATATGATTACACTTAGCTTCAAAAAAATTGATAATTTCATTGGCCTCAGGAGCTATCGACCATATTTGTTTGGTGATGGCCTCTATATCCTCTTTTATCATTTGCAACACCTCACTGGCTTCATCCATGAAGCTGAAAATATACTAGATTTTGGAGCACCTATCCAATATTTTGGATAGGATTTATTTTCTGACCTGCTTCACCTTGGTCTTGGATAATCTTGTACCCTTTTTTCTCTCAACCTAGAGCTACTACTGTAAAGCCTGTATCTATTCTACATATTCTTTATTATGTTGTTGCAACTACTCCACCTACTCCTTGAAGTTGACCATCTTCTCAAACTTATTCTACCATTTTTTAGCATCATTCACCAAAGCCTGCATTTCTTTCTTTTGATCCTTGATGGTAGATTTAAGCTTGGCAATATTTTCCTCCAATTTTGCAGATGGCTCTTGATAGATGTTGGTTTTGATGAACATGGTTTCTATATCAACTTTGGTTATGACCAATACAACTTATGTGACCATTTGTTCTATATATTCAGTATTTTCTACTATCTAATAGTCTTCCACTATCATATCTTCCTCTAGTTTATCAACCAAGGGAATCATCTTGTATTTTATCCTCTATCGGGACACAAGGTCAACCATTGTTGTCCTTCTCACCTTAGCATCTCCTTTGGAAGACTGGGTTAGCTTCATGCTCTAGAATTTTTGTGCTCTTAGTGAGGTGCTCTTGATCTTATACAAATATTCTATTATGGGGTGATCCATAGGAGTTGATGGAGTGACATTTGTAGGGAAGAAAGGGACTTCCATAGAAGAGAGAGGAGTGGAGGTAATAAGAGTGGAGTCTATATTCATAATGAAAATGGTAGCTAAAATAGAACTAGTTGACAAATTTGATAGAGGATTTAATGGTAGTGATATTACCATTATCAATAGAGGTAATGGTGATGGAGGAGTTATATTTATGGAATTTGGAGCTGGAGATGACAGTGGAACCTACAATGAAGGAGGGGAAGATGATGCTTTAGGATTCTTGATCGTATGAAGTGGAGAGTGGTATGAATGAGGAGGTGAATGTGGATGAGGTGGAGATGGTTATGGGGAATTTGGTTCCAATGAGGATATTTATACCCTCTTTTGATCTTGATAAGGAGAGTGATATTTCTCTAGGGAATAATTAGGAGAAGGAGGAGGAAAGGGATCATAAATCATACCTGAGCCTACTATAGTAGACTATCTAAGAATCTCCTTGATGCTCTTCTGCTATTCTTCTTGAGTCTCCTACCCACCTAATGTAGTGGGATATTGTATCCCCTTCCTTTATTTGCTCATATTTTTCTTCTTAGGAGCTATAGTATCAATTTCCAATATTGCTCCTACCCTTCTCTTGAATGATATAGTTAGTTCAAATTCCCGTTGTGAAAGTGTTTTTGTAGATTCTGTAACTAGGATTGATTTACCATTTTTTCTTGGAGGAGGTTACAGCAATGAGATCAAATACTTTCCCCTTTTTCTTTTGATCTTATTTTATAGGTATATTTGCCTTAGTGGCTTTGCATTCGAACCTTATTCTTCTTTGAGTATCTTTTGTTACCCCTGCTTCTTTCAAGGTTTTCTCCTTTTGTTGTAAAGGAGTAGCAAAAGGTGGAGTGGACTCTTTATGCTATTTAGTTGATCCCACCTTTTTTCTTTTCACCTTGCCTTTTCCAACTTCACTCGTATTCATTTTTCCTAGAACTAATTCTAGGCTCTTCTTTTTTTGGTCCTTCCAAGTTGCAACATGTTCATCGTACCTACTTTCAAACTCTTCATCAGTTTTAGGATTGTGATACTTGCCCTTCATTGCATTTCTCTCAACCCTCATCTTCCACCATTCAAGAATTTTTTTTGAATACCATTTTTAGATTTCTTCCATTTCCTTCCTTTTTACATCATCGAGTTGATGAGAACTCTTGGTTGGATCATAGTCATTTGCATGCACATAGAAATATCTCTAGGGTGGAAGTGGTTCCATGGCACTTGCATTCCATTGGATGAGGTACTAATATATATTATTTTAGTGCTTCTCCATGTGTATGTATTTATATTTCACTAATTTAGATTATTTCTCTCCATGCATATCCTTAATTATTTCTACAAACAATTCATCTGGATCGTATCTCCATCTCTACAAAAGTTGGCTAAGACCTAATTTCTCCAAGTTTATTATGATTTTCTCAAATTACCATTTATTCCATATGGTGATATCACCTTCATTGTAACCATACTCCATAGTTTCTCTCCTCTTAATTTTGGAACCAAACCTACAATTTATGTAGTCCACTTGCCCGCAATATTCTAGTGTGAATAAGTAGTGGATAATATAATGAGGCAACAAGAATGACTTCTCTATGAAACCATATAATATTTTGACTGTAACCTCTATTAGGAGGTACCAATCTCCTTACGCTTCTTTAACTCTTATTTTACTCTCAATTTTTGGGGCTAACCTAGGACAATTGCCATACATAACTAGTAGAGCTAGTCTGATAAATTTAAAATTGAAAGTATAATATAACTGTATTTTGCTCAGAACCCTTATCCAATAATATACTGGTAGTGCATGTCCATCTGCATCCTTATCAACCACTTATAACCATGGATATTCATTCTTAGTAGCACTAAATAACATCCAAACTAAGTTAGAATAATATCTTAATATTAGGTTTTCTTCTTCTTCCTTTATATCCATCAATTGCTCGTGCATTTTCTTGGCAAGAAATGTGGGCTAGTTGAAGTAAATTAGGGTATTGTTGTTATCCCATATATGTACCACGTACATCTTGGTGTTGGATATATAATATGCAATGGCCAATTACCAATCTCTTACATCTAGGTCTAACTGAAGGTCTGCTATTACGTCCAACATGGAATACAAATCTAGTTCTACAAATTCACTAGTAAGAATAGGAGTCGTGGGTAGGGCTTGACTGGAATTGATGGTCTTAAGCTAGTCGTACGCCCAAGTTCTAAAATATTTTCCATCTTGTGCATGGTTTCTCAGAGTGTAAAATTTGGCTTGTTGATCTAAGCTAAATTCTCAAGGGGGTACAAAGGGTTTTTGTCCCATTGCAAACAGATCTCGGCAAGCCTGTTCTGTAATATGGAACAAAACCTTGTCGTGGGATGTTCTCACAGATCTAGATGTAGGGTCATAAAATTTTGCTATGGCAGATACTAATTTAGGGTAAGGATGGATTGCATCACAAATATAACAAGAAATGAAAGAATGCATAGCCCCAACACCTTGGTCCAAAAGAGGCTCCCCTTGAAAAAAAAATTCTTCATATCCCCATCTTAGGTTGTCTCTTGTTGATTATATCATCCTTGTATCTATGGTCCCTACCTTTTTATTCATGTAATATGGTCTTTCCCCCTTACCAGATTGCCCAATATGATTTATTAATGATTTCATTTTAGCTTCTGAGTAACTCTCCCTATTCACAAATTGTTCTGGGAAGTATGCAACAAAATATTCTCAACAGCACTCTGTTTCCTCGACTTGATTACTTGTAAATGACTAAAAATTTGAATTTGCTTGCTTAAATAGGTTTTTGAGCACTCCATCATAAATGAGAATGAGTGGATAGTTACCTCCCATAATTTCAAATAGGTGAATCATATGTTGTGAAGCATGGCTTGTCAATGGGGAATGTATATTTGATTGGATGACATTTGTGGCATATGGTGGTAAACTATTCATTGGTACACTTCTCAAGGCATATTTATTTACCCATATTCATGGTGGAATGATGAAATCAGCATATTTTAATGCCATACTTCCTTTTCCTAATTTTTCTTGTTTTAAAATACATGTTTCGATGCTTTCCCCAAAAATTTTCTAGTTGTATTTCTGCAATGGCAACTTTGACCAAGTTGACTACAGATTTTAGGACTTTACTAATTTCAAGAACTGTAGAGGCTTCCTTGAAAATTCTATTGATCTTGATTTTGGTAGGTACTGTTTGACCATGTTGACCATAGATTCAATACCTTGGTGGATTATACCATTATAAAACTTATGGAATGGAAATTAACTTAAAATTGGATTTGTTCTTCTAGATTCTGCTCCTACGATCTCCACTAGGCACTCTTTGGTTATTTTTTACTAGAAAATTTGTATTGTTTCTTTATAGAGTATATCACAGTTTCATCTTGAAAATGGAGAATAACCACTTTTTCTCTATTCTTTTCCTTTTTTGTTTTTAAGAAATCAAAATAAATAAGGCATAATATAGAATGTGTACATAAAGACAAATAGAATACAAAATATGTACATTTGTTACAATAGAAAATATTCTCTAACTAGAATATAGTTTGAGATGATACCCATTTACAGGAATGGGTTGTATGTTTCCTGCTTGATCTTGGATTTGGAAGGCATTGCTCTCCTTTACTTTGATGATCTTGAATGGTCCTTCCCAAAAAGAGTCAAATTTTTGGTGATTATCTGGCTTAGCCTTTTCAGCATTCCACCTTAGCACTAAATCTCCTTCTTTAAAATTTTTGAACCTTGTTTTTTTGTTAAACCACTCTTTGGTATTCGTGGAGGATTTTTGAAAGCTCTGATATGCCTAGGTTATTTGTTCTTCCAAGTGTAGTAGATATATCATTCTGGATTCTAGTGGACTTTGATCAAGCTCTTGATCTTGGCTGGCCTATTTTAAAGTTGGTATCTCTAGATGAGTAGCTAGAATAGCCCCCTTGCCATACACTAATGCATAAGATGTCTTGATAGTGATTATATCTTCCCACGAAACCTGGTCAAGTAACAGATGCCAACTCATTTTGTTCTCTTCCAATGTTATTTTCAAAATTCTAAGCAAGTTTTTATTTGTGGATCCTGCCAATCCATTTCCCTGAGGGTAATAGTTAGAAGAATTTTTTATATTTATGCCATACTTGCTCACAAAATCAATATATTGTGTACCTATGAAAGTTGGGTCATTATCGCTTACAAGTGCTTCTACAATTTTGAACCTTGTAATCGATTTTTTTAGAAATTCAATTACTACCTGTTGGGAAAAACATTGGTTAGTTTTTCTATGGTTCAATTAATTTCCTTCATTTAATTGTCAACCTGTGGTAACTCGTAGTCTTGTGAGCAGTCGTGAAAAATCTATGCTTGTAATTTCTCCTTCGAAGATGAGTCCCTTGGATTTTGGGGGGTATTTGATATTCGTTGAAGTTAATATTTAAACCAATAATCTCATACTAAGTCTAAGAAAAATAGGACTGAAATTTTTTAAAATCTAAATTACTACTATTGGAGCCAAATTTGACTCAACTTTGAAACCCCCAAATTTAAATTTTTGGTTTCAATCAAACTGCTTATATTGTTGGTCATTGCTTATAGTTGTTGTGGGTAATTCAATTTTTCATTAGTTGGTTTGATTAAGTCTAACCTTAACCTTTTTTAATGTGGGCTTCATTGTATTAATCAAAGTACCTCAAATGGTTAGGGAAGAAATTTTCAAATTAAAAACCTAAAGCCAAAGTCCGACCTTCATAAATCTTTCCTTGGGCCTAAAAGCCGATTAATAAAGTCCTTAAATCATAAGACGGTTAAGCATTTACCATGGTCTCAAAGTTCGAAAGCCTAAGGTTAAAGAAAATGATAAATTAATTAAAACCTAAGGGCATGCACCCCACCAAAGAAAGTTAGCCGATCGGCTCTCGGACTACACTAGCCGACCGATCGGCTCCCAGGCTACACTGATCGACCGATCGGCTCTCGACCAATGTCGACCAGCTAATCGGCTACCGATTACAACTAATCGACCAATCCATCGATGATGAAAATACAAGCAATAGTTTGGGTCCACCGATCGATCGGCTCCCAAGAAAGAAACATCGATCGATCGGCTCGTTCGACTAACTAGCCAACCGATCGGCTCCCAGCTTTAAAGGATAAGCCAAACGAAGGAGGAAGCCTCCTCGGTTGGCAAAAACAAGATAGAGACCGATCGTCCCCCACTTCTCAAACAAAAGTTGATCAACTTTCAAGAAGCCATACCCAGCCGATCGACTCCCAACGGATGAAGGAAAGTCGAGCCAATGAATGCCTTGTCCGATCGGAGATGAAGAAAGACTGACCAATCGGTCCACAAATACAAGAGAGTAGCCGATCGGCTCCTGAGTAACAAGGATGGGCTAAAATTCTAAAATCTCACTAGAAACACCATTGGCTGATGCATTACAAAGAAAATTTGATCGGCTCCTTCGATACATCTCTCGGATGAGCTTCCCAGACTGGCGATCGATCGGCTTAGAAAAGAAACTAGTCGGCCGATCGAAGAATTTTGACAATCGATGCCTCGATAAGTGGATCCATCATGCAAAAAATTAGCTTGGCACATGAACCAAGCATGAGGTACACCGATCAGTCGAGGATTTGCTACCATCGGCTAACACGAATCAGAGAGAAGCCAAAATAATCGGCCAAGAGCGATAAATGGCTATACATGCCAAAATTTGGGCGCCAGCTGGCCTCCATGCCAAAAAGGTCATAGCCACACCATTAGCCAAGGTGGTCTCAAAATGAGTAAAAATAACAAAGCATCCACAAAACTCGATGGCAGAGCTCTCATCCAATTACAATGAGCAAAGGCACATAAGGATCATCCTCGGATCCATGCAGGCACATTCTCTCAAAAAACCAATGGCACATCATTCAAAAAGAACATGTGAAAGACCAAAAATGTGGTGAGCCCAGGATGGCCATAATAAACCAACCAGCTCCCCTCATTAAATGACCTCGGCTCAAAGAAAGGTTATAAAACCCCCTCTATTTTCAAAATAAAATCATCACCAGCATTGTTACATAAGTGTTCAGTGAATAAGCAGTGTGCAAGAGCCGAAGGTTTTTTTTGAGAGCTTAGAAGTATAGAATTTACGTAAGTGAGAGCAATGGCCTCTTCAAGTTCAAGTGCTAAGAAAGGCAAAATTGAGGCCTTTGAAGAGAAAGTGCCTTTTAAAAAGGTGACAGCCAGGAAGACCGGGGACCAGGTCTGGAATGAAGAAGAGCTGGCTGAATTCCATTTTTAGGCCAGCATGGAAGATCGAAGCCGACCTCACCATGTATTAAAAATAGTCTTTTTAAGGGCTTACGAGGTGAAGGACAAGAAGGGTGTTGCCAGCAACCATTGGAATACCAATTTGGTGAAGTTGTTGTGTCCTCGGGTGCATTTCTCTCTAGATTTATTATCGTGGCTCATAATCTCTTATGATCCACAAAGTTGTTCCATTGTGAATGAAAGGGAAAAGGCTCTCTACCACCTCACGCCTGATCGGATTCGAATGGTATTTGAATTAACCAAAGGAGATTTGCTCTATGATGAAAAGGTGGTAACGCTACAGGCATAGCACATGCTAGGGACTTCTTTCTATGCTGGTTTGTTCAAAGGGCCAGTGTCAATAGACTTCCCCATCCCAAAGTCCTTGCTGCAATGGTGGGCAAAGGATTATTCAGATATGATTCAAATCACCTTGGGCGTAGAGGATCTTAACTGGTTGAGCTTTCTAGTTACGTATGTTATTGCTCAGTGCAATAAAAGATGCTTTCCTCGCTATTGCTGGGAGGAAGTAATAAGCAACACCCTAGACAAGGAGTTGAAACAACTCCAAGAGGCATTAAAGTAGGATAAAGATATAATGCCTTGATTCTCTCACTACAGCTTCTTGATCCACTTGATAGTGGGTCAATTCAAAAGAGAGGCAATAATGCAATTCGAGGGAAACCCTGACTGTATGATATAGGACCGACTTCCCATCATCCACCAGAATATTTCTTCATTCTCAGAGTTCTACGGCCATTTTCTTCCGGCCATATATCATGTCCTGACTGAACAGTATCCTCCCAGGATAAGCCCAGGTGTTGTAGGTTATCTCAAGGAGAAAGAAGCTAGGGATATATTTTTCATGGAGAACTTTACGTTCATTCGAACATACAAGGCAAAGCTACCCCCAAAGGCCTTACCCACCTACTGCCCAAGGTCAGTAGGAGTACTGGAGATAGTGTGACATTCGGTTGAGGAGGCCAGGTTGTGATACCTAAGAAAATAGGTCAGAATTCCATGGGTATCTGCACTAGCGAAGATTGGCCACATCATATACAGAGGCTATCCTAGCCTCATTGAAGCCATCTCCATAATGGATAGATATTGTTTTGGTGAAGTAGCATGGAGGCCTTATGATCCGAAAGATAAATACAGAGACATCACGGTAGAGAAGAAGCCTATGAAACACCACGAAGATGATTACGAGAAAGCTCTGCTATGGGCCAGCAAGGATGAAAAAGAGTTGTAGGCTATCTAGGAAAATAAGAGCATGCAAAGGCCCTATACTCAGTTGGAGGTGGTGGGATGATATTCCTCAAAACTTAAGCTGGTTAGGCAGACCACGGTAGACAAGATCACACCAGCTCGACCGATCATTCCTCTAGAAGAGTTCAATGATCCATTAGCAGAGATCACCACTACCACCCTCGAGCAACTAGAGATAGTGGCTCAGGTGGTAGAAGCACCTACACCAGAAGCACCTGGTATCGAGGGTACCAGTCCCACCAGAAGAGGAGAATAGGTTGTTGTCGAGGCTTCGACCTCAGGCACACAAGAACCGGGTAACCTTACCCTCACCTTACTTGCACCAAGGCACCTACAAATGGCTATCGTAGGTACCTCTCGGGCCATTCTAGTGGCCATAAAATATAATAATAAAGAGGCCAAGATATCAAAGAGGGCCTAGAAGGCTATAGAAGAGAGTGGGGGATTGGCAAAAATCTTCAAAAATTATCAGGCAAAATATATGGATGATGATGAAACACCACCCGCCAAGAAGCCATGAATGGAAATAGGAACCGAAGGCATAGTAAGCCTTCATCTGGTTAAAATAAATGAAGTACCATAATTCATGCCAGCTCAAGAAGCCGAGTTGGATGCCATCAGCGAAGGGAGAAGTGTGGAAAAACTCCCTAAAGTCCAAACACAAGAAGGTGGCCAATCGACCATCTCTTTGTCAACCCAAGGGATCACTTCTCTACAGATTGATCCAAAGACCCAATCGATAGAAGCGATAGGAGATACGATTGCCCTACTAAAACAAGGAGTGAGCATTCACTCACAGACTACGGAGGCCGTAATATCAGAAATATCAACTTGGAAAGCCAAGGCCATAGAATTACAAGCAGAAAATGAGAAGCTGAAAGCTACCACTACTTCAGCTCCAGTATAGGCAATAGCCTCTAGCATCACAGGGTCCAAGAAGACCTTGATTGAAAAGTACAGAGAAAAGGCTATTGCTTTGATCAATGACAATGCAGAGATAATAAATGGTTGTTGCAAAGAGGCTAGGGAGTTGATATCAGCTAACCAGAAAATAAAACCTTTGTTAATAGACCTGGATAAGAAGATGGCTGTTATACTTCCCATGTACGATTTGTGCAAAATTGGATACGATCAGATTAGGACCGAGGAAGTAATAACTACAGATGGCCAATACCGAAGCTGCTTGGATGAACACGAGAAAATCACCAACTTTGTCAATGAGAGATCCAGATATACGTCGATGATTAAAGAACTGGAGAATGCCGAACAAAAGTTGACAACCATAGTAAGGCAGTCAAGAATTGATCCAGCCATACTGATGGGCCCAGGTGTTCCCAACCAGATAGTCATAAAGCACCTAAAAGAAGTCAGCTTTGATGAACAAGACGATGACAAGCTGGCAGCCCAATTCTTTTCTGAAGCCGAACACGTACACAATCAAGTCCATTTCTTTCAAGACAAAGCTTCGACCTTGAAAGAAATTAGAATCAAGGCTTCACGAATGTTGGATAGGATCTCTCGACAAAGCATCATCCACGTAGAAGTATGGCTTCGCATTGCTGAATTGGTGGGGGCCACGGCTGAAGACATAGAGAAAATCAAGAAACTGGCTAATGAGTCAGTTACAGGGTCAACCTCCATGGGAGCAGCTATAGACAAAGGCAAGGAAAAGGTAGTTGGCTGATAATAGATAGTTCTTCCCCCTAGATGATGACAAGTGGACGGTGCACAACAATCTTGTTTTGGGCAGTTTCACTTCAGCAGCTATAAAAGCAGGAGCGGCCAAACAAATCATCAAGCAATTAGAGAATAGCATTTTTGCTAAGAGGTATACTTGAGTGCCCTGTTAGTTGTGTTGTTGTATTTTCTTTGTGTCTATTTTCTTTTATTCATTCTTTCTTCCTCCCCTTGTTGTGCAGGATTGTATGATAGGAAAGCGTTCAAGAAGCTGAGAATATTTCCAGTCTTATTGAGCCTAGGATTCAGAGATTCTTCTATTACCAGATTGGAACAAGGAGAGTTGGAGAGACCTGTTACATTATTTGAACAGAGTCCTCTCCATTGTATTGATGTATTTCTTTGAGAAAAATAGAGTTAAAAGGCATCTCGCCCACTCTGCATGTAATATTTTATGAAATCAATACAATTCTGGGTTTTATTCCTATCATTTCTTTGTCTCAGTATTGTGTGTATCTGTATAATGGGTTACATTATTTGAATGCATTATACACGTTTCTTTCGTTAGTTAACTCTTGATTTTGTTACGATATTCGAATGAAAGCAAGAACGCTAATTTCCTTCTCCCCTTCTTTCTGTTCATGATTAAAGTAGTTGTTAAATTGCTATAACAACCCAATGAATCTAGGCACCGGTCTACATAAGGCATAACAGTTGGTTGTTTTCATGCTTGGTCATTTTAATAAGAATACTATAGTTTAATATAAATCTGGAGCATGCAAATTAGAAGTTTAATCGTAGAATTACCATTGGGGTTTCCTTACCCATTCTATCATCTTTTATAGCAATATTCGGGTTTAACAAAACATGAGGCAGGTCGACCAGAGCCTGTAATAGCTCGTTGGTTTCAAATGGGTTCTTGTAGCATGACAATTGATTTCCTACGGATGCAAGAATCGGTTCCAATAGTTTTTTGGCATCGTTGTCGGGGAGGACTTCTTAGAAAGATTCAATTATCTTCTTAAAGTTTTTCTTCAATGATTATTTTTAATCAACGGATGACCAGTTAAAGTAAAGAACCAACGTTTTAATTTTCACTTTGTTAGAAGTTCTTTATTTTTCATTATGTCCGTAGTTTATGCCTTGAAGTAAGTTCTTTACGTTCTTGATTTTCTTGAAAATTTCTCTTTCTTGATTTTCTTGAATTTTTGGTTTCTTGATTTTCTTGATTTTCCCCAAGAACCCACTCCTGTGAGGATGAGAGATAATATCAAGCATTCTTGATAAGAGTATACATTGTTCTTTCTGCACCCCAGTGTTGGCGACTCTACTGGATGAACCCAGAAGAAAAATATATAAAAAAAGAGAGAACAAAACGTGTTGGCGAACACCAGGAGAAGTGGTAAGGAGCTATTTCTAGAACTCGAGAATCTAGAGGTATTTATACATACCCAAAAAACTCCACTTTTTAAGAATACCATTTATAATAGTAGATTAAATTCTAGTGGTAAAAGGTACGTGAAGAAAATCCAGAATACTATTACTGTTGATATTACTGTAGATGAACGTTTAAAATCAGTAGTAGAAGATATATGTGATTATTCTCATTCAAGAGTAGATAATTCATCAATCTACGTACAAACTGCCCAGACCCATACCACTGTAGGTACTACATCTATGAAATTAAATACAATAGTAGCTATGGCTCAGGGTAATGTTCATTTGTGGAGAACTAACAGATATAGGCCTTTTGTATTACCAATAAATTTAAATGCCTTACCCAGTAAAGCTCACAAATACCTCCCTAAGTTTTTAGGAAACAGTGCAGTAACTAGAGAGGATCATATCAAAAGTTTCTTATATGCAATGGACAGCCTGGAAGTTGAACATGAAGATGTAGTATTAAGACTGTTTCTGCAGACTTTAGAAAAAGATGCTAGAGAATGGTTTAATTCCCTTCCTAACAATGATATCCCAGACTTCACCAAAATGGAAGAGGTGTTCCTAAAGAAGTATGGTGAAAGGAAAAATGAACAATCATTGTTAACTGAGCTAGCCACTATGAAGAAGAAAGAAAATGAGGTTGTTAGTGATTTTAATAGGAGATTTTCAAAAACAAGAAACAAAATCCCTGCCAACCTCAGGCCTAGTGATATTCAGTCTATTTGTTTTTATAAGAATGCTTTTCAAGGAGAGTTTAACTATGAATTAAGGCAAGAACAAGCCACTACCATTGATGGTTGTATGGAAAAAGCAATGGATATAGAAAGAAATATGCTTGATAGTGGTAAGATGAAGCCTTATTCTTTAGAGGTTAACATGCCTGAGAGAAAACCTAAGAGAGTGGCTTTTGATATACAAAGAAGAACTAAAATTGATCCTATGGAGAAGTTGACCAATCAAATGATAGAAATGTTCAACAACATGAGTAACAGGTTAGCAAGAATTGAAAGAAATGGAAATAATGATGAATCTTCATAGACAGAGCGACCACATGTTGACAATCATCCCCCATTTAAGAAAAATTACAACAAGAATTGGGGAAACAACAATGGTTTTGAAGAAGGGAATAGGAATAGGGGTAATGGGAATAACAACTGGAAAAATAGAGATTCTGATAGGGATCAGAACAATGTCCCTAACCCAATGCCATCTGCCAATGTAGCTGAAGGTTTTCCCTATTTTTGCTCTACTTGTGATGCACCCCATAACCCTGATGCATGTGGAATACACTTGAGTGATCAACGTAATGTAGATATGCATGCAGAATCAGAAGAGGATATAAGAATCAATGCATGTTGGTCCATTGAAGATGAATCTAGAGAAAGGTTATTTGAAGAAGACATGGATAAATATGCTTCAAATCATCATCCTCAGATCTTAGTGACTGAAGGAACTAAAATCTTACAGAAATCACATGAGTCAAGATATGATAAGATGAAGCAAGGGAAATTGATTCCCACTGCTCAAGAGGTTGAAGAATTAGAGGCAACCCATGTTTTAAATTTAAGGAATAGAATAGTCCCTGAAAGAATAGAGAAATTATCTACAAATGAAACAAGAAGATAAACTTTCACCAATAAAAATATCAGTAAAGAGAAAACTGATAGGAACCCTAACAAAATTACTCCTGAGGTAATAGAATCAACAGAAGAGGTTCCCAAAGAAGAAAGTAATAAACCATTGGATATAAAGAAGATAGAATTTGATGCTGGGTCAAAACTCAGTAAGAAAAAATTTAATATCACATTTGGTGAACTTATGAAAGTTCAAACATACAGAGAACAAGTATGCAGAGCTTTTGGATTAGTAGAGCAGAAAGAAGACCCTACTTGTCATGTTGCTAGACAAAATCAACATGATACAAGATCACCATCTTCTGTCAGACCCTTCTACGTGTCATTAAGATATAATTCAGATGAAGGGGAAAGATATGTGATTCATAATTGCATGCTTGACAGTGGAGCTTCACATAATATCATGCCTAAGTTAATAGCTGACCAAATGGGATTAATCTATACTAGAGATTCTGCCCCTATTTTTGTAATGGACAGCAGACAAATTCCCTGTGTAGGGGTGATAACTGGATTATTAGTTTTCCTAGACCAACACCCCAAAAAGGGCATTGTCATGGATGTAGCAGTAGTTGATGTTGACCCATTCTTCTCACTATTACTCAGTAGGCATTGGGCAGAACAACTAGGGGGATCAATACAACTAGACTGGTCTTATGCTACCATCCCCATATCGGATAAGGAGAATATAATTTTAAGAAGGGAACCATTCAATAAACACTCCGTAGAGTTAATTCAAATAGATGAAACCATGATTAACTTAGTTAACTCTATGGAAGAAAAAGGGATGGGAGTCTATTCAATATGGCACAACCCATTCCTGATGGAAGTACCAGATGCAAAGAACATGGATCTAGAGGATATGAGAATAACTGATGTTGAATCAAATCGAGTATTAACCCAAGAAATGTGGACCATGTCATTTGATGGGGCTAAATCCCAATCTGGAGCAGGTGCAGGTGTAAATTTGACTGATATTAAAGGAAATTACCTTGGTATACCTTACAGATTGCAATTTCCTTGCACAAACAATGTAGTTGAGTACGAAGCTTTACTATTAGGGCTAAGGAAAGCAAAAGAGTTAGGTATTAACTACTTAACTATAACAGGGGATGCAGAACTTATTATACTACAAATAAAAGGTAAATATCAGACCAAGCATCCTAGACTTAAGCAATATAGAAATGCAGTACTGGAAGAAATTGATAAATTTTTGGCTTTCAATATTTCATATATTCCTAGAGAACAAAATCATGTTGCAGATCTCTTAGCTATGAATGCCTCAGGTCTAGATCACCCGAAGATAACTACAGAATATATGGACAGATTTCCAATGATCTCAGTCTATAAACCTTCTGTGCTAGATAACATAGTCTATCTTCAGGTCTTTCAAGATGATATAGATATTAAGGATTTTATGACTTTGCAAAATCAGTATGCAGATGTCATATGTGATGAAAAATATGAAGAAAAGCTAAAATATCAAATAGGAGAACCAATAGAAGTAATCCAGTTGAAAACTAATAGAATACCCAAAGGATTGGTGTCTCTTGAAAGCCTATTTGATGATTTTGACAAAGCCTATAAACCTATACGTAGAGAAGTGATATCTGAGGATATTAATATTGGCTCTATGAAAGAACCTAGAATAGTGAAAGTAGACATGGCACTACCTGCTAAAGAAAAAGTTGGATATATCAGTTTCCTAAAAAAGAACAAAGAACATTTTGCTTGGACCTATGAAGATCTCAAAACTTTCAAAATGGATGTGATGACACATATAATACCCTTGAAAGAAGAGGCCAAGCCTTTTAGACAAAAATAGAGAAAGTACAATCCAACTCTGCACCCAAGTAATGCAAAAAGAAGTTCAAAAATTGTTGGACTCCAAGATAATAAGAAAAGTCAGATTTTCCTCCTGGATATCCAACTTAGTACCAGTTAGGAAAAAGAATGGGGACATTAGACTATGCATGGATTTTAGAAATTTAAACAAGAGCTCTCTAAAAGACAATTACCCATTGCCTAACATGGAACAACTGCTGCAAGCAGTAGTAGGTTCAACTAGATTGTCCCTGTTAGATGGATTTTTAGGGTACAATCAAATTCTGATAAATCTAGAAGATAGACACAAGGCAACATTCACCACACCCTGGGGCACATTTGAATATTTAAGAATACCTTTTGGATTGATGAATGCAGGTGCTACTTTCCAAAGAGTGATGGACTTTGCTTTCAAAGGACTAATGTTCAAAATTGTAGTAGTGTACTTAGATGATATTACAGTTTTTTCTAAAAATCCAGAAGATCATCTAGAACATTTGACTACAGTTTTTGCCCAGTGCAAGGAATTTGGAATTTCTCTAAATCCAAAAAAATGCATATTTGGAACTACACAAGGAAAATTGCTAGGTCATATAGTTTCAGAAAAAGGAATAAGCATTGATCCAGAAAGGATAGAAGCCATTTCTAAAATTCCCCCACCCAAGAATCTAAAAGGAGTAAGGTCATTCTTTGGCAAAATAAATTTTATCAGAAGATTTGTCCCAAATTTTGCAGAAATGACCAAACCCATAAATGATATGGTAAAGAAAACTAGAGAAATTAAATGGACATTAGAAAATATGGAAACATTTAACAAGATCAAAGAAGCCATATCAACCACTCCAGCTTTAAGTTGCCCTGATTATGCAAAGGATTTTAATATCTATTCGTATGCATCTGAACATTCTATTGTTGCAGTCCTTTCACAAAAAGATAATGAAAATAATGAAAGGCCAATAGCCTTTATGAGCTCAGGACTAAAAGGAGCGAATCTTAAATACACCCTACTGGAAAAACATGCCTATGCAGTCATCCAATATTTGGAACACTTTAAAGGTATATTTGGCTCAAACAAAGTTTACTGTTGTATTCCCTTTATAGCAATAAAATATATCTTTTCTCAATCAGAGCCATTGGGAAGACCAACAAGATGGATGGTAAAACTTTTGCAATATGATGTTGAATTCAAAATAGTTAAAATAGTCAAAGGGCAGGGTTTAGCTAAACTATTGGCTAACAAAGAAGAAGCAGGATCTGAAAATATTCTTACCATAGATCAGACATATGATGACAGAAGAATAAAAAATGAAGAATGTAAATGGTATGAAGAAATTTTGTCCTATCTACAAACTCTGTCATTTCCCATAGACATGTCAATAAATAGAATGAGGTCAGTCAAGCTGCAAGCTCAAAAATACTATATACAGGATGGTGTGCTATATTGGAAACACCCTGATGGAATTTTATTAGTCTATTTATATGAAAAAGAAGTCCCAAAAATAATTAATGAATTTCATAATGGTTTCTATGGGGGACATTTTTCTCCAAGAGCTACAACCAATAAAATCATGAGAGCAAGATATTATTGGCCATCCCTTTTTAAGGATGTATATAAATATGTAAGGAATTGTCATAACTGCCAAGTTTTTATAGGGAAAAAGCATCTACCAGCCATGCCCCTCAGGCCAGTAATCATTGAAGCACCTTTTTCTCAATGGGGTATTGACCTGATTGGAGAGATCAAGCCTAATTCATCTGGCCAACATAAGTGGATCATAACTGCAATAGATTACTTCACCAAGTGGGTGGAAGCTGCACCTTTGAGAACATCTACATCGGCTGCAGTCATCAGATTCATAGAAGAAAATATCTTGACCAGGTATGGAGTTCCTAAAAATCTTGTAACTGATAATGCTCAATATTTTGTGTCATATGAAATGGTAGAATTTTGTGCTGAATATGGAATTGAATTATCTCATTCTGCTAATTATTATCCCCAAGGAAATGGTCTAGTCGAGTCATCAAATAAAAATGTAATAACAAGAATAAAAAGGTCATTAGGCAAAAACAAAAGGGGATGGGACAATGAACTTAAATTTGCTTTATGGGCTGATAGGCTGTCTATTAAAAGAAATACAGGAAGAACCCCCTATGAGATGGTTTATGGAGAAAAAGCCCTACTGCCCCCAAAAATGGAAAAAATGGCACTTTCCCTTTTATTGCAAGATCATGAAAACCCTGATCCCATTCAGAGAAGGCTTGACCAAATTGTCTTGTTAGAAGAACAAAGAAGAGAAACCCTTAATAGAATGATGGAACAAACATAGAAAACCATTAAATTGTTTAATAAGAAAGCTAAGGGTACTCCTTTTTCCCAAGGAGATATAGTCATCTATTGGGATCCTAAAAATGATAAGCATGGTGAAAAGGGTAAGTTTGAACCTAAATGGATTGGCCCATACCAAATTGCCCATGTTATCAATCAGAATACTTACAAGCTACAGACTTTGCAAGGAGAAATAATGGCTATCCCTATTAATGGCCAACACCTCAAAATGTACAATCCTTGTTGAAGGTGTACTTTAAAAAATAATAATAATAAAATAGAAAAACAAAAATCCAAAAACAGAGTGGTGTATTTGTTTATTAGTTAAAACTTCCCTTTTGTTCTTGAATAATTCTGAGTTTACTGTATACATGATATCTTAGTTTGATGAGTATATCTAAACTGTTGATTCCACCAAAAACAATAAAAAGAAAAAGGGAATTTATTTTAGATATTGATGAGCTTTACAATTCTATCAAAAATGAGTGTTTATGCAATAGTTGTTTGATATGAGATAAAACAGACAAAAAACAAAGTTGATTGAAACATCATGTCAAGCCTCACATTACAAATGATACTTAAAGTGACTTCAAAGGTCCAAAGAACTGAGTTATCTTTGAGAGGGTAGTTGAGCCAAAAATTATTACACTCATATTTTATAGCCAGAAACTAATCCTCAACTCGGGCATACTTATTGCACAATTTGCTTATATATCCAAACACTTCTCTCACGAGAAAGAAAAATAAAAAATAAAGTAAAATTGAGTCACTGCCTGAGATATCTTGGAAAACCTCTACCGGGGCTATAGACGCTTGACTGGTAGTAGGGTAAAACTAAGATGGGATTAGAAGCAACTCCACCGAGGCTATAGATGCCTGACTGGCAGTGGAGCCCTGCAGAATGGTGAAAATTTTTAAAGAGTGAAATCACATATTAGGCTTGGCTATTTTGCTCAGATATGGTAAAGTTCTGAAAGATTTAGAAATCCCAAAAAAGAATGCACAAACACACACATGGGAAAAAATATGATGAGACAAATGGCTGTGACAAAATCTGTGTAATCATATCTTATGACTTAGCTAAAACAAGCATTACAAAATTTCAAAATAAAACTCATCGATTTCTAAAATTTTCTAACCTTTGTTTCCAAATTGAATGAAAAGGGATCTTCAATTTTTCATACTCTACTTGCTTTGATATCATGTTTTCAGTATATATATAAAAAAAAAAAAATGAAAAAATGATGAAGAAAAGAAAGAAAAAGAGGAAGGAAGTTTTTTCTGTTATGCATTTCAAGTTTTGTTTAGCAATCAAAATTTTGTTGTTTTTTGTTAATTTTTTGCAAAATAAAACCAGGAGATTCTGTGGTTCTCAAGTGCTTCATGTTTTCAACACATTGTCCCAGTCATAGCCTATGTTGGAGCCAAATTTGACTCAACTTTGAAACCCCCAAATTTAAATTTTTGGTTTCAATCAAACCGCTTATACTGTTGGTCATTGCTTATAGTTGTTGTGGGTAATTCAATTTTTCATTAGTTGGTTTGATTAAGTCTAACCTTAACCTTTTTTAATGTGGGCTTCATTGTATTAATCAAAGTACCTCAAATGGTTAGGGAAGAAATTTTCAAATTAAAAACCTAAAGCCAAAGTCCGACCTTCATAAATATTTCCTTGGGCCTAAAAGCTGATTAATAAAGTCCTTAAATCATAAGACGGTTAAGCATTTACCATGGTCTCAAAGTCCGAAAGCCTAAGGTTAAAGAAAATGATAAATTAATTAAAACCTAAGGGCACGCACCCCGCTAAAGAAAGTTAGCTGATCGGCTCTCGGACTACACTAGCCAACCGATCGACTCCCAGGCTACATTGATCGACCGATCGGCTCTCAACCAGCATCGACTAGCTAATCGACTATCGATTACAACTAATCGATCGATCCATTGATGATGAAAAGACAAGCAATGGTTTGGGTCCACCGATCGATCAGCTCTCGAGAAAGAAACATCGATCGATCGGCTCGTTCGACTAACTAGCCAACCGATCGGCTCCCAGCTTTAAAGGATAAGCCGAACGAAGGAGGAAGCCTCCTCGACTGGCAAAAACAAGACAGAGACCGATCGGCCCCCGCTTCTCAAACAAAAGTCGATCAGCTTTCAAGAAGCCATACCCAGTCGATCGGCTCCCAATGGATGAAGGAAAGCCAAGCCGACGAATGCCTTGTCCGATCGAAGATGAAGAAAGACTGACCGATCGGTCCACAAATACAAGAGAGTAGCCGATCGGCTCTCGAGTAACAAGGATGGGCCAAAATTTTGAAAGCTCACCAGAAATACCATCGATTGATGCATTACAAAGAAAATCCAATCGGCTCCTTCGATACATCTCTCGATCGAGCTTCCCATACTGGCAATCGATCGACTCAAAAAAGAAACTAGTCAATCGATCGAAGAATTTCGACAATCGATGCCTCGATAAGTGGATCCATCATGCAAAAAATTAGCTTGGCACGTGAACCAAGCATGAGGTATGCCTAACCATCCCACCAAATTAATTTGGTCTTACTAATTAATGATTTCTTGTGCAGGCAACTTTATGAGGCCGATCGACCGAGGATTTGCTGCCATCGGCTAGCATGAATTAGAGAGAAGCCAAAATAATCGGTCGAGAGCGATAAACGGCTATACATGCCAAAATTTGGGTGCCAACTGGCCTCCATGCCAAAAATGTCGTAGCCACACCATTAGCCAAGGTGGTCTCGAAATGAGTAAAAATAACAAAGCATCCACAAAACTCGATGGTAGAGCTCTCATCCAATTACAACGAGCAAAGGCACATAAGGATCATCCTCGGATCCATGCAGGCACATTCTCTTGAAAAACCAATGACACATCATTCAAAAATAACATGCAAAAGACCAAAAAGGTGGTGAGCCTAGGATGGTCGTAATAAACCAACTAGCTCCCCTCATTAAATGACCTCGACTCAAAGAAAGGTTATAAAACCCCCTCTATTTTCAAAATAAAACCATCACCAGCATTGTTACAAAAGTGTTCATTGAATAAGCAGTGTGCAAGAGCCGAAGGTTTTTTTTTTAGAGCTTACAAGTATAGAATTTATACAAGTGAGAGCAATGGCCTCTTCAATTTCAAGTGCTAAGAAAGGTAAACATTGAGGCCTTTGAAGATAAAGTGCCTCTTAAAAAGGTGATGGCTAGGAAGACTGGGGACCAGGTCTGGAATGAAGAAGAGCTGGCCGAATTCTATTTTTAGGCCAGCATGGAAGATCGAAGCTGACCTCACCATGTATTAAAAACAATCCTTTTAAGAGCTTCTTACGAGGCAAAGTACAAGAAGGATGTTTCCAACAACCGTTGGAATACCAATTTGGTGAAGTTGTTGTGTCCTCAGAGGCATTTCTCTATAGATTTATTATCATGGCTCACAATCTCTTACAATCCACGAAGTTGTTCCATTGTGAACGAAAGGGGAAAGGCTCTATACCACCTCACACCTAACCGGATTCAAACTGTATTTGAATTAACCAAAGGAGATTTTCTTTATGAAAAAAATGTGGTAACGTTGTAGGTGCAGCACATGCTAGGGACTTCTTTCAATTTTGGTTTGTTCAAAGATCCAGTTTCAATAAAATTCCCCATCCCAAAGTCCTTGTTGCAATGATGGGCAAATTATTATTCAGATAATGATTCAAATCACATTGGGCATAGAGGATCTTAACTGGTTGAGCTTGCCAGTTACGTATGTTATTTCTTAGTGCAATAAAAGATGCTTTCCTCGCTATTTCTAGGAGGAAGTAATAAGAAACACCCTAGACAAGGAGTTGAAACAACTCCAAGAGGTATTAAAGTAGGATAAAGATATAATGCCTTGATTCTTTCATTATAGCTTCTTGATCCACCTGATAGTGGGTCAATTCAAAAGAGAGGCAATAATACAATTCAGAGAAAACCCTGACTGTATGATACAGGACCGGCTTCCCATCATCCACCATAACATTTCTTCATTATCTAAGTTTTACGGATATTTTATTCTAGCCATATATCATGTCCTGACTGAACAGTATCCTCCCAGGATAAGCCTGAGTGTTGTAGTTATCTCAGGGAGAAAGAAGCTAGGGATATCTTTTTCATGGAGAAATTTACATTCATTCGAACATATGAGGCAAATCTACACCCAAAGGCCTTACCCACCTACTACCCAAGGTTAGTAGGAGTACTGGAGATAGTACGATAGTCGGCTGAGGAGTCCAGGTTGTGATACCTAAGAAAATAGGTCATAATTCCATGGGTATCTGCACCAGTGAAGATTGGCCACATCATATATAGAGGCTATCCTAGCCTCATTGAAGTCATCTCCATAATGGACAGATATTTTTTTGGTGAAGTAGAGTGGATGCCTTACGATCCAAAAGATAAATACAAAGACATTGCGGTAAAGAAGAAGCCTATGAAACACCTTGAAGATGATTACGAGAAAGCTCTACTATGGGCCAGCAGGGATGAAAAAGAGTTGCAAGCTATTTTGGAAAATAAGAGAATGCAAAGGCCCTATAATCAGTTGGAGGTTGTGGGACAATATTCCTCAAAACTTAAGCTGGTTAGGTAGACCACGGTAGACAAGATCACACCAGCTCGACCAGTCATTCCTCCAGAAGAGTTTAATGATCCGTTAGCAAAGATCACCATTGTTGCCTCTGAGCAACTAGAGATAGTGGCTTAGGTGGTAGAAGCATCTACACCAGAAGCACCTGGTATCGAGGGTACCAATCCCACCAGAATAGAAGAACAAGTTATTATTGAGGCTTCGACCTCAGGCACACAAGAACTGGTTAACCTTACCCTCACCTTACTTGCACCAAGGCACCTACAAATGGCTACCACAGGTACCTCTCGGGCCATTCCAGTGGCCATAAAATATAATAATAAAGAGACCAAGATATCAGAGATGGCCTGAAAGGTTATAGAATAGAGTGGGGGATTGACAAAAATCTTCAAAAATTATCAGGCAAAAGATATGTATGATGATGAAACATCACCCGCCAAGAATCCATGAATAGAACAAAAATTGAAGGCATAGTAAGCTTTCATAATGAAGTACCATAATTCATGTTGGCTCAAGAAGCTGAGTTGGACGCCATCGGTGAAGGGAGAAGTTTGGAAAAACTCCCTAAAGTCCAAACACAAGAAGGTGACCAATCGACCATCTCTTTGTCAACCCAAGGGATCACTTCCCTGTATATTTATCCAAAGACCCAATCGGCATAAGCGATAGGAGATATGACTACCCTGCTAAAACAAGGAGTGAGCATTCACTCATAGACTGCAGATGTTGTAATATCAGAAAAATCAACTTGGAAAGCTAAGGCCACAAAATTACAAGCAAAAAATAAGAAGCTAAAAGTTGCCGCTACTTCAGCTCCAGTACAGGCAATAGCCTATAGCATCACAGGGTCCAAGAAGACCTTGATTGAAAAGTACAGATAAAAGGCTATTGCTTTGATCAATGAAAATGCAGAGATAATAAATGGTTGCTGCAAAGAGGCTACGGAGTTGATATCAGCTAACCAAAAAATAAAGCCTTTGTTAACATACCTGGATAAGAAGATGGTTGTTATACTTCCTGCATATGATTTATACAAAATTGGATATGATCAGATTAGGATTGATAAAGTAATAACTACAGATGGCCAATGATGAATCTGCTTGGATGAACACAAGAAAATCACCAACTTTTTCAATGAGAGATCCAGATATACGTTGATGATTAAAGAACTAGAGAATGTCGAACAAAAGCTGACAGCCATAGTAAGGCAGTCAGAAATTGATCCAGACATACTAATGGGCCCAGGTGTTCCCATCCAGATAGTCATAAAGCACCTGAAAGAAGTCAGCTTTGATGAACAAGATGATGATAAGGTGGCAGCCCAATTCTTTTCTGAAGTCGAACACGTACACAATCAGGTCCATTTCTTTCAATAAAAAGCTTTAACCTTGAAATAAATCATAATCAAGGCTTCATGAATGTTGGATAGGATCTCTCGGCAAAGCATCATCTACATAGAAGTATGGCTTTGCATTACTAAATTGGTGGGGGCCATGGCTGAAGACAGAGAAAATCAAGAAACTGGCTAATGAGTCAGTTACATGGTCAACCTCCATGGGAGTAGCTACAGACAAAGGCAAGGAAAATGTAGTTGGTTGATAACAGATAGTTCTTCCCCCTATATGATAACAAGTGGACGGTACACAACAATCTTGTTTTGGGTAGTTTCACTTCAGCAACTATAAAAGCAAAAGGAGCAGCCAAAACAAATCATTAAGAAATTAGAGAATAGCATTTTTGCTAAGAGGTATACTTGAGTGCCCTGTTAGTTGTGTTGTATTTCTTTGTGTCTATTTTCTTTTATTCATTCTTTCTTCCTCCCTTTGTTGTACAAGATTGTATGATAGGAAAGCATTCAAGAAGCTGAGAATATTTCTAGTCTTATTGAGCCTAGGATTCAGATATTCTTCTGTTACCATATTGGAACAAGGAGAGTAGGAGAGACCTGTTACATTATTTGAACAGAGTTTTCTCCATTGTATTGACTGTATTATTTTGAGAAAAATAGAGTTAAAAGGCATTTTGCCCACTCTGCATGTAATATTTCATGAATCAATACAATTCTGAGTTTTATTCCCATCATTTCTTTGTCTCAGTACTATGTGTATCTGTGTAATGGGTTACATGATTTGAATGCATTATACATGTTTCTTTTGTTAGTTAACTCTTGATTTTGTTATGATATTCGAATGAAAGTAAGAACTCTAATTTCCTTCTCCTCTTTTTTTTGTTCATGATTAAAGTAGTTGTTAAATTTCTATAACAACCCAATGAATCTAGGCAGTGGTCTACATAAGGCATAATAGTTGGTTATTTTCATTCTTGGTCATTTTAATAAGAATACTATAGTTTAATATAAATCTGGAGTGTGCAAATTAGAATTTTAATTGTAGAATTGTCGTTGGGGTTTCCTTACCCATTCTACCATATTTTATATCAATATTCGGGTTTAACATAACATGAGGTAGGTCGACCAGAGCCTGTAATAGCTCATTGGTTTCAAACGGGTTCTTGTAGTGTGACAATTTATTTTCTACAGATGCAAGAATCGGTTCCAACAACTACCTTGTTGGAAATCACAAAAAATAGGGAAAATAACATAGAATAAATTAATATATTAAAACAAATATAGAAAATAGGGGAAAAAGGGAAGAACTCTATTGTAAGTGGACCCACACTTCCAATAGGTTATAGCCACTGTAGAATATCACCATATGCTTTATAAGATGTTTTACAAGAAAATATGTAGAGATTTTATTAACAGTTGCAGTAAAAAATTGCAAGAAAAATTGGGGGTCTTCTTTAGGGGTGGCCTGCATATTTATAAGGTATGCGGCTAGCCCTGTTACAATTTTTAGGATGAATCATAAAATTATTCGTTGTCACAACTAGTTGCTTAATTGGAGAAATCAAGCAAAATATCATGATATTTCAACGTATTTTATTTCCAAAATACGTCTGATATTTTATTTTCTTGATTTACATAAATCATTTATGTACCAGCTAGAATATGGGTGAAGAGTCACCTTTGATGTTGTCCCATGTTTAGTTTCAATACTAAAATTCCTTTCATGCTAGTTGTTGAAGTTTCACTTTGTTCTGCCAACCATAGAGTTGTGTTCAAGTTTGGTATTAGTGGAAATCAAGAACTATGTTTGAATAAGTTAGGAAGTAGGCACCTTATATGTAGAATTCAGTAAGAATACACCTTCTATCATATAATGAGAAGTAGGCACCTTTCACCATACAATGATAAGTAGGTGCCTTCCACTGTATAACAGGAAGTAGACACCTTTCGTTGTACAATGGAAAGCAGACACCTAATGGGAAGCAAATGCCTAATAGTTAAGTGTCAAACAAAAGTCAAGCATTTCAAAGGAATTTGGGCACCTGAGTTTGTACCTCTTCATCGATATTATAGATATTTTTGCTTCATTAATTTTCAAGTGCTAGGTCCGATTAGGACCTCAACGAAAACATGCCAAAATGCAATAATTTTTACTAAATCTACACAAATTATACTTAAAGAAAAATATTAGACAACATGCAAAATAAACTTGAAATTATATATAATTTCCATAAAAAAATTATATCTACAAGAATTTATGTTGCACATTGTGGAGAGAAGAGTACAAAAAATGAGCAATTTTGTGGCTCATCATCCCCCATGCTTAAGGTATGGCACGTCCCTGTGCTACTTTGAACTGGTAACTACTAGTTCTGTTCACTTCATCCCAATAAGACTTGTTGGTTTGTGTCCTCTTCTTTTTAGCGGCCTTGGATTTCTCTTTTTCATGGGGCTTTCACCCCTTTTGTGCCTTGGGAGCAGCTGTCTCCTGACGTTGTTGCTTCTGTTATTTGTTGCACCAAATTGGTTCACTTGGCCTTGCTCTCTTCTTAGGTGGTTCTCTAGTCTAGGCTACCTTACCTTTTTCAATGTTCAGATAATAACTAGATAAGCGGGTACCATCCTTCTGGAATGCAGGCTCTATCATTTTCTAATACTCATGGTGAAGTGGTAAATTTTCACCCATAGGCACTAATTCTTTATCTCCAAATGGGATGTTATATCCTTAGCAACCCTGGCTGTGGGAAAAATTGTCCCTATTGGGTCAAGCTCAGGTTTAGCTTTGACCTCTATCTTTGCTATCGAGGGAGTTATGTTGCTTTATGTTGGATCTTCTTATTGCACAAGGCCTAGAAATCCCATCCTTGTAAAATATGCTTGCATCCTTGAAGGCTTTCCAGCCTCTAACCCATACAAATACCAAAACTGCTTAGGTTGGCCAATTGGAATTTTTTTGTGAGGCTTGCCAGATTTCTCCCTAGCCTCTTTTTCTAATTTCTTAAGGGCTTTATTAGAGGTCTTCTTCCAATTCTTCTTGTCTACTACCATGTCCTCCTTGAGCTTTTCAAATTTTTATTTCTAGGTAGCAAACAGATTCTTTATTGCCTCTCATTCCTCATCGAAATCTAGCTCTAATTCCTTATCAGAGCCGATGCTTAGTGCCTTTAATTTGAGAAATCTTGCTCTGGTTTTGGATAATCACTGATATGGTATTGTGGCTTTTTGTTTTGATCTCATCTTGATATGTTGTTCCCTAGGGTATGTTGGTGCAACTGTTATTTCCTAGGGTACAAGGGATTCAGGTTGCTGAGCCTTTTTTTACTCTACAGCAACTTGTTGCACAACAGGGACTACTTCTTCCTGTTGAGGTTGTCTAGCCCCTCCATCAATTTGATAGTGCTCTACCTCTCCCTCTTTGCTTAAAATTTGAGGTTGTTTGGCCTCCATCTCCTTTTTTCCCTCATCTCCCT
Source organism: Wollemia nobilis (assembly GCA_028583015.1). NCBI lineage: Eukaryota > Viridiplantae > Streptophyta > Pinopsida > Araucariales > Araucariaceae > Wollemia > Wollemia nobilis. The sequence continues at coordinate 165,645 of JAQPPZ010009028.1, read as the reverse complement.
CATTTGCAGGTTGTTCTACATTTTGATGTTCCTCAACCTCAACTTCATCCTCCTAAAGTATTTTCTCTATAGAGGGAGATGTAGAATAGGGATTCTCTACTTGTATTGCAGTAGCATCTCCCTGTTCTATTTTTGTATTAGCAGGGGGTACATCTATTGCCCCATTGTTTACATTGTTGCATCAACTCTAGTTGGTTGCTCGGCTCCTCCTGGTCTGCCCTACAACTGCAATTGTCTCTGTAGTTGCCGAATTGTTTGATACAATTCATGTATTTTTAATGCAGCCTCCTTTTTGGACTCCTAAAATAGAGCCTATTCTTTTTTAAATTTGTCTTCGCAAGTAGAAGCATGTTCTCTTAAAACCTGTAGTTTTTGCTATAAATCCTTCGCTTGGTCTTTTGGTGGTACATATTCCATAGCCACCTCCTATTGAGGAGTTGGCCCATAGGAAATGTGTTGTAAAATATGGGCCAAATACCCCTCTTTGTTGAGCTCATCGATTGATGTCTCCTCATCGGATGAGCTTGAAATCAGCCTTGATGCTTTTGATCTTTTGCTTCGTATCCTAGTGGAAATGGGCATGAAATCCTACTCTGCCTCATCAAATTAAGGCGTATAAGGAGACAGAGCCTGTCCTACTTCCTCCTTGATTTGGATAAAATTAGGGGATGAGGCTTGTCCTGCTTCCCCTGTATTTCCTGCAGGCTGGGACGCAGGTGCCATCTCTTCTCGTTCTATCACCTCTTGAGCTTACTATTTATTTTGAATTAGCACCTCCTCCTCTTCTTGTGTCCCTTATGTTGCACTAGTACCCATAGCTTCCTCAATTTTCATATTTCTATGTGACTTTGAATATCGCACCAAGGCCAAAAGCAAGTCATGGTGAGCCAGGGTATAGGTGGTGCCTACTTGTGGCCTTATCTTTCAAGGTGCATGTAAGGTACTGGGGGAGGTTGAATTTATGCCCATGCAGGATGTGATTGAGAAAATGGAAGTGGTTGGCATTTATATGATATTACCTACCAGAGCATGTGAGGAACATATGATCTACTTAAAAACTACCCTCCAGAGCTTGGGAATGTATTGTTTTGGTAGGCTAGCACGCATTAAATGCTCATTTTGTGCCCCAAAAAATATTTACCCATAGAGGGTAAGGTTATCCTCCTTATACATGCACTCCCCTATCAGAGGGAGGCCCATAACTCTGGTGATATAGGCTTTTGTGACCTCTATATCCAGCTCCCGCATGTGCATAACTCCTCTCATCAACACCACAAATTTATTTGCCACCATTACATCTTGGACTTGACTGACCAGTCGACAATAGTCCATCCATTATGCAATATTCAACTATGTTTAGATATCTATATAAATTCCTGAGTAGTCGATCGACTCACTCTTCTTGAGGTCATGATTCTTTGATTTTCGTCCCATAATTTTTCTTGATCATAATTTATTCAGCAATGCCCTGCTTTCTCTTCAAATTGCTATTGTGCCTCACTAATATGTTTTTATTTTTTTTAATTACCTCATAGTAGCTGGTAAAAATATTTTAAAAAAAACTATGTTCATGCATGCAGGCGCTTAATTACCATAATCAACAATGATTATGGTTATCCATAGTAAATTTCATTTTAGCATGTGCTCGATTGTGCGAAGATAATAACAATAAACTATTGACCAACCAGAGGCTTGCCATGTAGCACCATGCCAAGTGGATTAGTTCAAGTGGTTAAGGTAATAATGGGATGTGTGTCGGCACATTTCCATAGACACACATGTTCATGAAAACAATATAGACAAAAAACAAAAAATTTAAACATGCACCTAAATTCGTTCCATGGGTGCATATGTGCAGATATCCGTGGTGCATCACTATTGGTTGACGTTTGAATATTGGGAAAATCATAATGGATGATGATGGCTATGTTTCCTATGCAATGAATTTTCTTCCTCGTGATTGGTTCTTGGTAGTTGTAATGTGATTTATTTGAGAAATCCTGCAAAATTCAAAATAAAAATTAGAAAAAACATTTCACCTTGGGACAACAAACATCCCCTCCTTGAAAGTTTGTTGATGTCAACTTTTAATTTTATCCATGGTATATTTGACTTTGCACATGCATGGGATACTGATGTGGCTTAGGCCACATCCCAATGCTAACATGTTATTTTGTCAGGCAAAAAATGGCCACAATAGATGGAAATTAGGCATTTTTTTTGTATGGAAATCAGGTGCCTTCTTTTCAAATTATGGCATGCAAGTGCCTTGGAAATTGAAAATAGACACCTTAGGAATCATACGCTTTGCTTAACATGGGAAGTAGGTGCCTTACCAATAAGGTGCTCCACTTAACACGAGAAGCAGGTGCCTTAGAAATCAGGCACTTATGCCTAATATGGAAAACAGACACCTTTTTACTACTATTAGGTGTCATACTTATAAAAAAATTTATACAAACTCATCATTCCTTTTTTGTTAACATATTCTAATAATATTTGGTGTCAGTTTCTCAAAAACTGGAATTCAGTCATTCTCCTAAAAATTGGAAGTCAGACATTGATCTGCCATAAAATGGGAAACAAGCGCCATCTTCGTAACATACTGGGATTCAGGTGCCATAAAGTGTATAATAGGAAGCAAGTGTCTTCTACCATACAATGATAATCAGGTGCCTTTCACCATACAATGGGAAGCAGGCATCTTCTATCATACAATGGAAAGCAAGTGCCTTCTACCGTACAATGGGAAGCAAGTGCCTTCTCTCATAACGGGAAGCAGGCACCTTCCCATAAAATACAAAAAATGGTACTTTTCTTTTATTCAAATATGTTTTACTTGTCCTTGTATATGCACTATCAGGTTGATCAGGCCCTTTAGTGCTTCTGATTGAAAAATAGGAATAGAATTAGCATCCACCCCTGAATAATTTTTTGAGTGTTTTATTGTCCATAAATACCAATCCAAACACTCTTGTGCAGGTTCAGGTTTAGTATTCCCCTTTTGAGGGATGAGCTACTCCTACTCCTAGAAATTTGGAAATACGCAGGTTCATGGATCTTGTGCTTGTTAGGCCTAGGTTTACCAAGTTACCTAAGAATTGCACAAAGGGCATTGTTCCTGCAAAACAAAAACACAACTAAAAAAAATAAAAACTTTGAAAGAATAATTGTTTTTGGGACTATGTGGACTAAGTCCACATCTTATTGACTCAAGATGAAATCAAAATCAACTGGTGTCTCCCCCATGCCTAATTTAGACTCAATTATGTATGCTTTAGACACATGGTATGGATGTAGGTGATGACCATTGACTATTAAAATAATTTTGTTGTTGTCTATTGTTCTATCTCTTACAACCCCATTATTTATGACTTCAATCACTTCATACGGCCCCAACCAATGTTGCATGAGCTTGCCCTTACTTTACTAGAATTAAGAATCATAGATTAATGCCCATTATCTCACTTTAAGTTGCTTTGGCCTGGTGTGGCGATCATGTCACTTGACCCTTTGTTTCTAAATGATCTCTATTTTTTGCAGAGCCTCAAGGTGGTATTCATCCAGCTGATTAAGCTACTGAATTATTTCTTTTTGTGCATCATCTAGGTTGATATTCAATTCTACAGTAGTCCTAATTATTTTTACTTCAAACTCTATAGGCATCATGGCACTTTTCCCATAGACTAATTGAAATGGTGTGAAACTAGTAGTAGTCTTCTAGGTGGTCCTACAGGCCCACACTACTTCTGGTAATCTAGTAGCTCAGTCCTTCCTATGTTGTTGCACTATCTTTGTCAAAATATTTTCCAACTCTCGGTTGGTCACCTCAACTTACCCATTCACTTGTGGATGGTAGGGAGTGGTTTTTTATGCCTAATTTTGTATTGTTGCATGAGTTATTGGATCATTATTGAAGTAAACTAAGGTCCTTGATCTATTGTGACCTCCCTTAGAACCCCAAATCTTGTAAAAAAATTATGAATACAAGAAATCTACTATAGTCTCCTTTGAATCACGTAAATTTTGTACTTCAATCCACTTTGTCACATAGTCAATACAAACTAGGATATACCTCTTACCTCCTACCTGGGGATTAATAGGTCCTATGAAGTCCATCCCCTATTTATCAAATATTTTAATGTGAACATGTGGTTGAAGTGGCATCTCATATCTAAGAGTAGATATACCCATCCTCTAGCATTGATCACACTAGCTCACATGTTTGGTTGCATCCTTGAATAGTGAAGGCTTGTAATAACTAGCATGTAACACTTTATATGCAGTCCTTCTTCCTGTAAAATGGCCATCACAAGGTTCATCATGGCAAGCCTTCAATATTTCAATTATTCATCCCTAAAAACACATCTTATCATGATTTTATCAGGTCTTGTTTTGAATAGGCATCCATCAATCCATGAAAAATCTGCATTTTTCTCAATTAGAGTTTGTTTTTCACAGGGTAAAAGTGCGGGGGATACTTTACCAGTGGCTAAATAATTAGCCATATTTGTGTACCAAGGTATCTAATTATTTAGAGCAAAAAAATGCTCATCTAGAAATTGGTCCTATGTAGTTGCATAGTCTGGAGGTGTCAATTTGGATAGGATATCAGCTACCATATTGTCCTTTCTTGGTTTATCTACTATTATCACATCAAATTCTTACAAGAGCAACAACCATCTAATAATTTTGACACTAATCTCGAGTTTTTTATCAATTATCTTATTGTTGATTGGTCAGTGTGTACAAATACCTGATAACCTATAATATAATGATGAAATTTGTTAAGAGCATGTATTACTGCAAGAAACTCCTTTGTGATAGTATAATTTAGTTCAACACCTATGAGGTTTTTACTAACATAATAGATGGCATAAAATCATCACCATATTTATATCCCAGTATTGAGCCTATTGCATTGTTAGATGCATTAGCATATATGTGAAAATATATGGTCCAATTTATACCTCTCAACATTGGAGCAGTAATTAGTTTTTCCTTTAAGGTGTTAAATGCTTGTTCACATTCTTCAATCCAGATAAACTTTTCATCTTTAGTTAACAATGTGGTAATATGTTTAGTAGTTTTACTAAAGTCTGATATAAACCTCCTATAGTAACAAGCTGATCCTAGGAAACTACGGATATCCTTTTGTGTTTTGGGATTCGTAGGGTTTGGATGACTTCTATTTTCTTTCTTTCTACTTTGATCCCTTCTACAGAAATGTGATATCCTAAAACTATCTCTTCCTACAGCATCATATAGAATTTCTCATTACTTAAGGATATGTTAGTTTCCTCACAATTTTTAAGTGTCTTTTCCAAATTCTCTATGGTTGTTTCAAAAGTTTCACCATATACAACTAAATCATCTATGTATACTTCCATAGTCTCTCTAATCATATCTAAAAAACTATTAAGAAATACCCTCTGAAAGGTGGTAGGTGCATTACATAGGCCAAATGGTAAAACTCAGTAAGTAAATATCCCCCATGGACAAGTGAAGGTGGTTTTGTCTTGATATTCCTCCCATATTTGGATCTAATTATATCCATTGAACCCATCTAGGAAAGAAAAATATTTCTTGCCTGCTAAGGTTTCAAGGACATGATCTATAAATGGTAAAGGGAAGTGGTCCTTCTTAGTTGCTTTATTCAGCAACCTATAGTTAACACAAATTCTCCACTTTCCATTCTTCTTGGGCACCACCACTAATGGTGATACCCACTCACTATCTAAAATTGGGTAGATGAATCCAATTGTGAGGAGTTTTTGTAACTCTGTTTTAACAATTTATTTCATGGCTAGGTTCATTCTCCTCTGTGGTTGTCTTACTAGTATTTTAGATATGTCCTATGTGTACAGGTCTTAGGATCTATTCCTATCATATCATAATACTCCCAATAAAAGGTATATTTATGGTCTTCCAATGTTTATTTCAGTTTGATCTGTTGTTCAGCTATCAACTAGTTATCTATGTTCAACATTCTACCAGGTGCAACTTCTATTTTTTGACTATGGTGGTATTTTACTAATGGTAACTCAAGGGGAGGACAAGAGGGTTCTCCCTAGAAAAAGTGACATATCAACTTATCCTCATCACTTTCATCTTCCAACTTCTCAAGTGTCATAACATGTTGGATCATTGACATACCACCAATATTTTTATTCTCATCCTTAGGTTCTCCCAATAAATCTACATACTATGTAGGTGGATGTATTATTAGTTTCTTTATATTCTAACCATCTTAAATGGTAAATTTCCCATATCTACAACTTATATAGGCATCATATTTTGCTAGCCAAGGTCTACCTAATATCAATGGATATCCAACTAGTCTAGATTTAGATTGTAACACTAGGAAATCTGCGGGATACTCCCATGCATCTATTGTGATAGTGATATCTTCCAGTATTCCTTCAGGGAGTACTGTAGATCTATTTACCAATTATAGAATAGTTTTAGTGGGCTTTATATTAGTAAATTTTAGTTTTTGCATGGTCTCCTAGGGCATGATATTGATGGCTGCCCCCAAATCTACTAGTGTGTTGAAAATAACACAACCTTCTATTTTTATAGTTAGCACAGGGCTTCCTAGATCTTTTTACTTCTAGCTGTAGGTATTTTCTAACATGAGGTCAGCTAACTAACCTACCAAACTGATTATTTTAACTAGTTTCCTCCCTAGTTTCTTGAGGCATAGCTCTCTTATAGTCTTTCCATAAATAGGTATTCTCTAATGGCTTGAAAGAGAGGGATTGTAACTGTTAAGTTCTTTAAACTGGAGAGGATATCAAACACTGTTTGTATTGGTTTTTTGGGTTCTTGAAACCTTTTTGGAAAATGTGGAACCTCCTCTTTTTTATGTACAAGTGTTTATTCTTCTTCAACCTCTTCTATAAGGGGTGATTATCCTTTCTCTATTTCTATTGGTTCCTCTTCTTCTACAAGAGGAGTGACTTCTACAGCTAATTATTTTCCTGATCTTAATTGGATAGGATCACAATATACCTTAATATTATACATAGTTTCATCTCATTTCCCATATGATAGGTTGGTTGCTGCTTGTTTTTTGGATTTTTTGTTGGTTATGTTGGTAACTGAGGAGTCCTTGGATCAGGAAGAGTAGGCAAACTTGGTTGTCATGGAGTTGGAGTAGGATGTTGCTGATATTGATTCCAAGCATTATAATTTCTCCACTACTGCCCAAGCTACTGGTATTAGTTCTAAGGATAAGAGTTGTAAGGATTTGCTTCTTGGGAAAATGGATTCTGAGGTTTTTGACCACACCATCCCATGTTGGGTGGTTGGGCTTGACCTTGGTTTTGGTAATTGTTGCCCCCATAATATGATATTATTGATTGCATATTATTACCCATAGGATACTATTTCTCATTCCTCCTATTATCCATGAAGTATACCTCTACTACTTCAGGTTCCTCTTTATATTTCATTAATTATGAATACAGCTTCATTTTATGATCCTTCTTACAAACAACACATACATGAAATTTATTTTTTGGATACTCATTTTTGGGGTATTTGCCTCTGCATTTAGGATAGAAGTAGGCCAATTTTGCCTCATTCTCCTACTTTTTTTGAAGTAGAAGAGTATCCATTTGAAGAGCTATACATGATAACATCTCACTCTTAAGGTCTTATAGCATGTTGCCTATTTTTATTTTAGTGATAGAGGTTGATTGCTTAACATTTCTAGGGGTCAACTTACCTTTTCTTCTTGAAATTTTTTGACACAACTACCTAATATCATCCATTTGGTGTTGGTAAATGTCTCTCCCAAAGATCATGTTTAAAGATTCCAAGGATTCATTTGTTAGTCCTTTCATAAAAATGCTTCTTAGGGACCTATCTCCTAGTTTTTAATGGGGTGATCTTTGCAAATTGAAGCTAAACCTATCCCAGTATTATTCCATAGATTCCCCTTCCTTTTGAGTTATGTCTAAGACTTCCTCTCTCGCATCTCTTGATCTGCAAAAATATTGATACTAATCCAGGAAAAGTTTCTTCAACTATTCCTAGGTAGTTATATGTTTATCCCCCAGGCTGATGAACCAGCGCAAAGCTAAATCATCAAGGGTGGAAAGGAATAATTTTAGTTTCTGAGCATCTTTGGTGTAATCCATATATCTACATAAAACATTAAATTTAAATAAGAACATTTCTGGATTTTATGTTGGTATTCCTCTAAAGTTTGGAAGGTGAGCATGAGAGATGTGTTTCATCTTGTGATCTCCCCCTACCTCTCCTATTGGAAAACTAAAACTAGTAGATTTTTCCTCTGGATTTTTTGCCATTCTGTTCACTACTAGGATTTCTACCCCTACTTCGTTTAGAGTAGTTTTCAATACTTCTAGTTCATTTCTTTTATCCTTAAAAATAAAGGATCAGTTAGCATTCAAGATAGTTCCATCTAATACTGCTTGCCAACATTCAACATTCAATATATCTTCCTCAGATTAAACTCTACTTATCATTGATCCTACTCTAATATTCTACTGGATTGTTTTAGAAGGATCTAGTGCAAATAGTGGGTGTTCCCACCAATGCATAGGTGGAGATTTTAATGGTGAGAGTTCAGTCCAAGGTATAGGTTCTACTAAAGTAGAAGTATTTTGAGAAACAACTTCTTTATTTTTGACAAAACAATCATCTGGTCTCCTATTCTTAGGTGGACTCATACAAAGTTTCAGATTAAGGTTTCTGAAGCAAACACTCTAAACTATTGTAACTATGCTTCCTTAGAACAAGAAATTACAATGGCTACTTCCTGGCAACGACACCAAAATATTGGGTAAAATATTAGTTAGTTTTTCTATGGTTCAATGAATTGCTTCATTTAATTGTCAACCCGTGGTAGCTCGTAGTCTTGTGAGTAGTTGTGCAAAGTCTATGCTTGTAATTTATCATTTAGAGATGATTCCCTTGGATTATGGTTTGGATGGTATTTGGTATTCATTGAATTTTATATTTAAACCAATAATATCATACTAAGTCTAAGAAAAATAGGACTAAAAATGTTTAAAATCTAAATTACTACCTTATTGGAAATCATAGAAAACACGGAAAATAACATAGAAATAAATTAATCTATTAAAACAAATACAAAAAATAAGGTAAATAGGGAAGAAATCTACTGTAAGTAGGCCCATGCTTCCAACAACTTCTACCCACTATATCATCAGATGCTTTAGAAGATATTTTATAGGAAAATATGCAGATATTTTATTAATAGTTGCAGCAAGAATTTACAAGAAAGTCCAAGGGGTCTTCTTTAGGGGTGGCCTACAATTATAAGGTATGCAGCCAGCCCTATTACAATTTTTAGGATGAATCGAAAAATGATTCTTTGTCACAACTATTTGCTTAATTAGAGGAATCGAGAAAAATATCATGATATTTCAATGTATTCTATTTCCAAAATACGTATGACATTTTATTTGCTCGATTTACATAAATAATTTACGTATAAACTAGAACATAGGTGATGAGTCACCTTCGATGTTGTCCCATGTTCGATTTCAATGCTAGAATTCCTTTCATGCTAGTTGCTAAAGTTTCACTATGTTCTACTGACCACAGAGCCATACTAAAGTTTGACATTAGTGGAAATCAGGCACCATGTTTGTAGAAGTCAGGAAGCAGGAACCTTATATGTAGAAGTCGAGAAGCAGATGCCTTTCATAATGTAATGGGAAGCAAGCACCTTTCATCGTACAATGGAAAGTAGATACATTCCACTGTATAATGGGAAGCAAGCACCTTCCACTATACAACAAGAAGCAGGTGCCTAACAGGAAGCAAGCACCTAATAGTTAAGTTTCTAACAGAAGTTAGGTGTTTCAAATTAATTTGGACACCTAACTCCATACCTCTTCACTGATATTCTACAGATGTTTTTCCTTTATTAATTTTCAAGTGCCAGGTCCGAGTAGGACCTCAATAAAAACATGCCAAAATGCAAAAATTTCCACTAAATCTACACAAATTACATTTAAAGACAAATATTAGATAATATGCAAAATAAAATATTAATTATATACATAATTTCCTTAAAATATTTATATCTACAAGAATATATGTCACACATTATGGGGAAAAGAGTACAAAAAATGAGCAATTTTGTGGCTCATCACTACCTCTTGGTATTATTTCTTGGTTGGGATAGCTTCAACCCATCTGGTGAAGTAATCAGTGGCGATAAGGATGAACTTATGACTTACTGATGAATTAGGGTTAATGACTCCAATAAAGTCAATTTCCCATTGTTGGAAGGTTTCCTCTACTTGAATTGGTTTGAGTAGAAATGTTGCATTATTGGTTCTTCCCACATATATTTGACACTTATCACAAGACTTAGCTACTTCGAAAACATCTACAAAGATGGTGGGCCAATAGTATCCTACCCTTATTATCTTCATGGTACTTATTATTCCTAAAAATTGACCTCATGATAGGCCTCCATGATATTCTTCAATGATCTTCTATTTTTCATTATCTCTTAGACATCTTAGAAGTACTCCATCTAAGTTCCTCTTGTACAATCCTTTCAAAAGCGGTATAGACTTTAAATCTTACAATTTGAATCTTCTCCTCTGTGAAGGTTTAAGGCCTTGAGGACACACTCCTAACCAAAAACAAGTTGTCAATTGATCTACCTAATTAGAATTACCTGGAAGACTATCATTTTTATCATCCTCTATTTTTTGACTAGCCATTATTTGTTCTAAATCTGCCTTAGCTACAAGTTTTTGATATAATGTTCTTCATCTTACCAACTTGGTAGGGTGGATTTCTATGTCATACTCTTGTATCTTAGTAATCTAGCCATATTTTTTATCACCCATTTCTCCTTGGAGGATAAATTTTCTTACATCTAGGTGTACCACATAGACCAGAGTTTTAGTTTGAACTAAGTATTGCCTAAACTTCTTTAAATACTTCATCACAAAAAATACTTGTCTTTCAATAAAATTGTACTTAGTCTAATATTCATGTAAATTTTAACTCCAAAAGAATATGGTGTTCCATTTCATTCTCATCCTTTTGAGTAAGTATTGATGCATAGCTTTCTTTAGCTCCATAGGCATGCACAATAAAATATTTGTTGAAGTCAGATTTATCAATATTGGTGCAGTTGCAATCGCTTGCTTTATGGCTTCAAAGGCTTGTTTCCTCTTATTAGTCCACTTGAACTCCATATTCTTCTTGAGTAATTCTAAGATAGACCTAACTACTTGAGCGAAGTCTGAGATGAACTTCCTTACAAAGTTAATCTGCCCAAATAAATACTATAACCCTTTCTTATTTGTAGGTAGAGGAAGGGCTAGAATTGATTTTATTCTATATGGATCAATTACCAACCCCTCTTTGGAGACTACATGCCCCAATGGTTTGCCTTCATGGATAGTGAAGAATTATTTCTTTGGATTAAGAGATATGCCAAATTCTTTGCACCTCTGGAAAACTTTCTCTAGATGTTCAATATGTGATTCTTTTCTATGAGAGAAAACAGTCATATCATCTACATAAATTAGAATAATTTTATTTATCAGCTCACAAAATGCATAGTCCATTACCCTCTAGAATGTGGCTCCCACATTGTATAATCCAAATGGCATTCTCTGATAAGCAAATGTGCCCCACTTAGTGGTGAAGGTTTTTTTGAACTGGTCTTCATATTTAACCTAGATCTGGTGGTATCTGTAGAAGTCATCTAGTAAGGAATACCGTTTTGGTCATGATACCATATGCATAATTTGATCCATATAAGGGAGTGGATAATGATACTTTAGTGATGCTCTATTCAAGTTTCAGAAGTCCACACATAGGCAAATGTCTCCATTCTTTTTTCTTACTAGGACCAGGTTAGTGACCTATGTGGAATGCTTGATAGGATAAATGATATTCTATTTTAGAAGCTTAATCAATTCCTATATTATTATAGACTCAATTTTAGGATTCACAGGACTTTGCCTTTGTCTAAAAGGTTTTGCATCAGGCTCTAGCTCAATAGTATGTTGAATGACTTTCTTATAATAAAATTTGAGGTCCTCGTATGACCAAACTATAATGTTTGGTTATTTGAAACATAGTACCTTGACTCCTTCAACTTCTTTCAGAGAGTATCTTATTGTAACATTAATCCTCTTATCTATTACTATTTAAATTTCACTACATATTTTATCATTCACTTTTATAGTCCTTGACTTCTTTCCATTCTTGTTGTCAAACAAGCTTTCCAATGTGATTAGGCCTTTAGGAATATAATTGTTCTTCAATTGGATGATGTCTTGTTGATCTATTTCTTGGGAAAGCTCTTCCTACACCTCTGATATACAAGCCTCTCTGACTAGAAAATCAATTTTCTGGTCATCATTTTCAAATACCTACCAAAATATTTGTCTATCCAAGACTACTGGTTTGAAGACTAATCTGACCTTTTTACTTGCAGTTGATCCAAGGTCTGAGGAAGGATTAAATTTAGAACCTCTAACTGCTAATACATCTGTTAGTGTATTTTGTTATCTAGGAATAGAGTAGATATTTAGTGCATCAAATGATTCCATAAAGTCCCATACTTTGTTCCTATATGTCTTTAGATAGTGGTGTTTACTACTACATTTTTTTATCACTTGGTTGACCACTAGCTCTGAATCGCCATAAATGTCTAATATCTTGATCCCAATTTTCTTGAATTGCATCAATCCCAAGAATAGAGCTTCATATTTTGTAGCATTTTTTGTACAATTCCAAGTGAATCTAAAAGAAAAACTCTTCACTCCTTCTCAAGGACACCTTAGCAAAACACCAGCATTGACTTCATTCTTACATCTAGCTCCATAAAAATGCATTTTCCAAACTTTTGTATATCTGAGTGACTAGTTGGATATGATAGGGATATTATTCTCAGCCTCTACAAAGATATTGTATGTGCCTAGCCAAATTTTTGATTGACTATAATCATATTTGAAGGGCAAATCATCTTCCATTTCTAGATCCTCCATGATTTCTCCTAACTTTGGTTTTTCCATTACAGAATGATTATACAAATATTCTTTAATTTTTCCAATGTGAAAGGACATAGGCTTTTCCAAGGTTATTCTTATCCTTTTACCTTTATATGAAAATATCATCGCAGAGTAGTCAAAGTACATTAATTGTCCTATCTTGTTCATGAATTCCCTTGAAATTCAAATACTAAATTAGGGCTCTAGGTCTACTACCACAATTTCTTGAAGAATGGTAATTTCTAGGGTTTTATGCAACCTCATCAATACATCCTTTATGACTCTCACAGTCTTCAAAGAGGTACCATCAAGTTGTAAAACCCTTTGATAAGACCTTGTGTACTCCATATCCATAACATCATAGACTGATTTTGGCATAACAGTTGTTGAGGTACCCTAGTCTATCATACAATTATGGACCACCCACCCTTCCATTCTGAGAGAAATGTAGAATGAAGGAGGCTTTTTTTTAAGGGTGGCGAGAGATATTTTTTCCTTATCTTGTGCCACATTGAAAATAGTGGTATTTTATTTTCCTTGGGACATTTTATGTAGAGAGGATTTCAACAAATCTATTTGACCAGAGAGAAAAAGGGTATCATACAGGCTTTCTCTAGATGGAACTCTTTTTAACTCATCCACAATGTTATATTCTGCCTAAATCGATGAGGTTATTTCATACCTTTTTTTTGTTTTCATAGTTCCTCCTGTACTGCTAAGTAGCCTCAATCCTTTGGCTCTTTGTAATGGAAGGGAAACTTAGTTTTTCTTGGGCTTCCTTTCTAGCACTTTATTTATCTTTACCCTTTTCCTTTTCACTACCTATTGGAGCATTTATCTCTCTCTCTTGTCTCCTGGGCACTAAACTACTTTTGTCAGTAGGTTTCAGAATAGGAAATTTTTAATTCCCTTGTAGTGGTGGTTCTCTCCTCTTCTAAGAAGGTACTTGAAAACCATCCATATTCTATGGGTCTATTTGCAAGGATTTCTTTCCAGATTTGGTCATGACAGAGACTTTTTCCTCTTCAAGAAAATATTGTCTAGTCATGACTTGATCGTACTACCACAACTTGTTAAATCTTCCTTTTTTATTTATTTCCACCTTTTCCATAGTCTATTGCATGTGGCATTGGTACATAGCATAAGATTCTAAATCATGAGGATCATTGCACACAAGACATCATACGTTAACAAGGCTGGTATCAGGAGCATATTCTTACTCTTCCTAATTTGCATTGACTTTGATTCTTGTACTATTGTTGGGACCAAGCTTTTGATCTCTGGTGATATATGGGAATCTCCTTGGATGTGAAATTTCTATCTCTCTTTTCTCCATCGTTTTCATCTTATTACTGAATGTTTTGAGAGTATTCTAAATATCAAGCAGCACGGTGGGTTCTTGAGGTACTTGAGATGGACGTGGTAGAAAGGATATGGAAGGAGATGATATTTTAGGGGGTAGAATCAGAGCCATCTAAGGAAATGGTGATGATAAAGGAGGGAGATCCATGTAGGAAGATGCAGTTGGCTGACTTGTGGTATGAGGAATTTTAGAATAATAGGGTATGATAGTTTTTGTAGGTAGCCTTCCTACATTGATGAGGATATTTTTAGCTTGCACCACTACATTTTAAACTTGGGGGAAGGTGTATACTCTGAATTGTTGAGTTTGTAATCCTAATTCTAACCCTAGAGCTCTAATAGTACATGAAAGCGATGGGAGCAATGAGTATAGCTTAAGGTGGGATTCTTTTCTAGGTTACTAAATCTTAGATTAAAATCTAAAACTGACTCCTACTTATGCTTTTGCATAGAAATAAATTGGTTTAGGAGAGAAAAATGATTAGCAGACTCATTGAATTCCTCTACAAAAATTTTAGCTAAGGCAGCCCAGGAAGTAATGTTGTCCTCTAAGGCCCTGAATCCATGTGATATTTTTTCTCTAAAATTTAGGGTTAATATTCTAACAATCATATATTCATTTTTGATATTACAAATGGTTACTAAATTTAGGATATCTTGGTAATGCTCATACGTAATTTTACCTAATCCATCATAAGTGGGTATAGCTTTGGATACAACTTGAGGGATATCATGCATGTGAGCAAGTCTTAAGGGACCAATTGTATTCCAATTGGGGTATTTAAGTAGAGGTTGGTTTGGAGCCGCATTCTCCATTTTTCTAGGTGTTGTTCTTGCTAGAGGTGGTCTTGGAGGTACCTCAGGGGTGGTTCTAGTGGAGTCTCATTTGATTGAAAATTTGATTTCAGATCTCTTATGATAGTGGATCCTCTTAAAGGGATCTCATAATAGATATAATATTTTGTATTGTTCTTCGCATATGAC
Source organism: Wollemia nobilis (assembly GCA_028583015.1). Lineage (NCBI taxonomy): Eukaryota > Viridiplantae > Streptophyta > Pinopsida > Araucariales > Araucariaceae > Wollemia > Wollemia nobilis. Next base: position 150,268 of record JAQPPZ010009028.1, on the reverse strand, counting down.
CTAGTATTCATGAAATATTAAGAGCTATTGGAATGGATTTTCTTATTTCTTGCATTCAGGGGAGTCACCAAGTGAATTTATTGTTCATCGCTTAATGAGGTCAATATAATTCATTGAATATTGATTCTTCTAGGAGGGATAAAAGAAATGAAACTTTGTGGGCTAACTAATATTCTTGTAAATAGGGTCCCACCAAGTGTGCCATTATTTTTGGGGGTTTGAATTGACATAAAGGAAAAATTGAACTATGACTATGAATCTATGAATCTAGGATGTGCACACCCGCTAATCACAACTCAAATCCCAACATTGGATGGATCAGATATTTACTTCAATACAACCTCCAAAGTAGGTTGGTATACCTTGTCAACTAATTTAGGTGTTGACTCAATTAAGCTCAAATAAAAGTGTAATTTTAGGGATAGAAATGAGATAAGGGTTAGAAAATGGTATAATGAAAAATGGTCGGGTAGAGCTAAAAAAATTGACAAATATTAAGAATCCACTGATGAATCACATTTTTAGTATGTCACACTTAAGACTAACAACATTCAAAAATTATTATCTTCATCATTAAAATAATGAAATACTCAAAAAACTATTTCAAACATCTAAAATGCTAATAATACAAATAGCAGAATTACATCAATACCTAGACTAACAGAAATAGAAGTCTTTTGCAATATTTATTTAGACATGAACCATTCCAATTTACTCCAAATTAGTAATCCAATATCAGTAAAATTGACTAATCATAACAGCAGTAGCAAAAATGCATTCATAGAATAAACTCATAATTGACAAAGACAAAAGCTAGATAGAGGCAAACATCCAAGTAATGCTCCTTCTATTAATTTCTTAGCAAGTTATAATAATATATCAGGTAAACACTCAATAGAAGACCCTTAACAATGAGGGTTCAATCTCTTTATATAGATTTTACAATGCAATAAAAATACTAGAAATATTACAAGGAATTCTTGCCAGATCAGTAGAATGCTGAGGTGGTGATCTCATAGATTTTTAAGAAAATAGAGTTGTGCTCCATGAACGTTGTAATTCTAAGCTCTACAAGTTTTTTTGCTCTCAAATGAATTCAATAGTTGGAATGATTATAGGCCAATCTAGATCATCCTTCATTCTTGAGAATATTTCTCCTTCATTGATCTACAATTGAAAATGCAAGCAAATATTGATTCTAGCAATGTTTTATCTTCTCAAATTCTTTTCACTGCATTCCTCAAGTTTCGTTGCACTTCTTCTTCTTTGGAATCCACTGATACAAATTCTGCTAGATGAGGTTTGACTGGTTTGACCACATAATGGGATTCTTGTAGTGCTTGATAGCTTTTTATGAAATCTGCTACATTGTTTTTTGTCGTGTTAGGTTTGACCAATTTGACTATGGAATTTCTATTTCGTGTCGGCCTCGAGCAGAATTTAACACTGCTTTACCTCCTAAAATATATAATTCACAACTCCAATCTCTACTACACCTTATTTGATTGTGTTGACTACGAATTTCACATTCCAGTAGATTTTAACCTTGTTAATACTTGGTAGATATCCTTTCTAACACCTAGTCACCCTTTTACCAAAACTAATATGCATGTGATCTTTCACTATGAAAATAACCTTATGCTAATGTCACTTCTGAATTTTGCAACTTCAAGTTTTTCTTAGTACTGTTTGACTGTATTAACCGTAAATTATGTATCTTGGTAGAGTTTAACATTGCTTTGGATTTTTCTCTAGACACTTAGCCAATTTTACAAAAAATACTATGTGGCCTTTTTGGCATACAAAGACTTTTTCTATTTTATTTACACAACATTGAGATCTAAAAACTCCTTAAATTCCCTTACTTAAATCCTTAATCACCTCTTTCATGAGAAGAATATTGCCAATCCATAAAAATATCTTTTGCAACTTGTCACTAATGGTGAAAGATGTTCTCAATTCATCAAAGTGGAGGTTCATAAAATCTAATCTAAAATAGCTAAATACTTAGATTTCTATGTATATTCATCCTATTTTGACATAAATGATAATGATATATGTAGATATTCTAAGACCTCCATTGCACCAAAGGAGTTTCCAAAAGAGAAACCCCAATGTAGTTATTTTATCCCTAATTTTAGGTAACTATCTAAACACACATGCAATAAGAAGCCACTCTTTTGAGAAAATTTCTCTCCACCAAGTAGGCATAAACCCACTAGTATCCTATTTTTCTAGGGTAAATGTTTTTCTCCTACTTTGCACATAGGCAAAAATATTCATCTTCTACTATTCTCTGTAGGCATCATTTCAAAGAAACCTTAGGCTCCAACAATTTGTTGGACTAAAACCCCTTGTCATTTTTCCACTTTTCCAAAATTATGCTAAGGAAAAAATTGTCAAATAATCAGTATTAGAACTTATTTCATTAAGTCAAACTCCTTATTTATAAAATTAATTTACTAAGTCTAAATTCCATTGCTTCATCAAAATAGCTCCGCTATTCAATGATCCTTCCCTTCAAAATCGTAAAACCTTAAACTTTGACAATTCACCACATATACCCTTTGATTCATCAAACCAAATAGGAAATAAAAAATTCCAAACTCAAGTGGTTTGACAATTTATAACATTAATATTTTTAACCTAAAGGGATAGAACAAAGACAATAGGGTATCCAGTGATTTAATGAATACTGGCAAATTGTATTTTTTAACTTAACCATAATTTCACAAAAACTTGTAAAATTTGAGAAAATGGATCCTACACATCCCAACACTAGTCCAAAAAGGAAAGTTATAGAAGTTGAGTCTGAATAGGAGGGATATTCTATTTATGAATACTTTCTATAATTAACTTGGGAACAACCATTCACATTATGGAATAGGGAGGTTGCCTTATCAGAGAAAATGAAAGAGGATTGCCTCTCCACCCAAGCCAAAACAAGTAAAAAAAAATAGAGGGGATAATACCATGCTTGTCATCTACAATTGAGTGGAGGACCCAAATATCAAATTCTCTCTTGAAAATTAAATAAAGAATATCTTGATACAATATAAAATGAATCCTAGCAATTCCTGAATTATCACAAGTTTATGGAGTTTCTACGTAGCATATTTTTGTGTGTCCAAAGTGTGGAAATGCTTCAAATTTATGTTTTCATGTGCACAAAGGTATAATAGGAACACTCAAGACATTATTTCTTCAAGGTCTTGTACCCCTCAATTTTTGGTGATATTGGAGGTAATCAAATCAATGATGTAGGTAACATACAACAATGTTAGTTGGATATCTTTCTCTCCCAAGACACAAGCATAATTCTTTTACAAGAAATACTATACTGCTCTAGAGAAAATCTTGGCCAAATAATTAAATAATATGAGGGAGGCTAAAGGGTTCAAGTTGTCCCTGACGTTGGATGTATTCAAGGAAGAAGAATAGAGAACACTATCCGTAATCACTTTCATCATGGGCTCCATATTAGATAGGGTGATCAAAGGAACATCTTAGCATGTTGCATGTCATAATAAAAGTGACCAAACACCCCCAACTACTCAAATATAGCATGTTCCTTTCGAAACAAATTGGCCAACAATTGACCCATTTTGAGAAATCCAAGGTGTTTAGTTTCACATTATGCTAGGTATGGTTGATCCTACATTAAATATGTGAATGATTTCAAAACCGATAACTAAATAATATGGATTTTTCAAGACAACCCTACCCATTTTTTAGGTGACGAGGTCCCATAAAGCAAGCCTCACAAATTTTCCTATAAATTAAATGTAGAAGAGTATAAGCCTATTATATAAATATTGAAGAGGAAATTGCCTAGATTTTCTCCACTATGCAAAACCCTAATACAAAAAATGATGAAGATATTAGTTATTTCTACTTGAAAGCATACTCCTTTGTATGCATGTACATATTTTCTAAGTGTTCAAAATCCCAATATTCATTCCAAATTATATTCTTGCCTTGGAAGTGATGCAACAAATGGACTTAATCAACAAATATTTTGGCAAATTTCAAAAAAATACTAGTATATTTGATTACAATAGGAACTACCAATCAATCATCCCACTAGATAAAGGGTGTGCAAATAATATGTGGTCTTACTATAATCAAGGATTGACGGGCCTATGATCCTGATGCTAGGTTCATGCAAAAATTGCTTAAGAAGAAACTCTAGATAATATATATGCATGAGAACTATTCATAGCTTCAAAATGAGTAGAACCTTATCAAGTAAGAGGTAAATAAAAATCTAGATAAAAACAATACCTAGGAGGATAGAGTAAAATACTTTATGAAACTACACTTTCCTTGGATCTAATTTTATAGGGGAATTTTATCCAAGTAGGGTAAACAAGCCCACTCCAACTTTGACCATGATGCCTACATCAACCATCAAACCATCAAGATGAGTCCAAAGTATAGCTAGAGTTTGGAAAATATGGCAACCTATGTGATAATTAGATATGAAAAAGAAGATCCAACTTTGAAAACAAACTAAATCAATTGAAAGGGTTCTTTAATAATACTTTATTTTTAATTTGGGATTATCACCATCCACAAGAGAAGGATATCGGGAGGAAACAAGAACAAATTCAAGCATAGATTACTGCTCTTCAAGTATTTGCTAGCCTAGAACTACTAGAAATTATTGGAAAAGTAGTAGAGGCCTCAACTTAAGAAGCATACACCTGAAGATAGATAGAAATAACAAGGACCCTCATGGTCACCAAAAAAATGAAGAGATAAAAATTAGGACTAAAATCACCAAGGCATTGGTCAACATGAGCATAGATGTAGTGGAGGAAACTGGAGGTGGTAGAAAAATATTGAATGAGGGGTCACCATTGACGAACATACCCTAAAAATTTCTACCAATGAGGGAGTGACATATGTGAAAGTTATTACTTTTAAGTCTATAAAAGATACTACCACCATATTCTAAATCATATCCTCTATTTTCATCTTCTACCATATTTTTTATTTCTCCTTCTACTTCTTAATTTTCCCCTCATACTTCCTCTTCTTCTATTGCATAGCCATTTCCATCTACCACAAGTGTGACCACTTCATCTACTACTACCATACTACCCTCTCTATTTCCAATAGGGATTAGTGTCTCATCCACAATTACCACAATACTACCATTTGTTAGTTTGCCTTCCATTTTATCCATCTCCATAGCATTGATTTACATTCCATCAATCTTTGTTGCACTTATCACCACATAGACAACATTGACTATGGCATCATATACTAATCATACCGTACATCTCCATCCACCAACATCACATCTATTTCTAAGGAATCTATTACTAGATTGCCTAAGGATACTACTTATAAATAAGCTCTAGAGCAAAAAAAATTAAAAACCACAAAAGCTAAAACCTAATCCCAAAAAGAGATCCAATTGGTTTCAATACCAATGAGAGATTCAAGGTATGTAAGGGATTGACTCATCCTCTATATGCAATAACTTGCTTGTCATTATAAATTGTTCTCCCTCATCAAAAATCATACATGTTAGCAAATCACTTTTATTTGTAGGTTTATCAATCACCATGATCAAATAATATCTCAAGACACACATAAATCAATCCATAATAATGAACATAAATCTCATAGGATATTATTGAAAATGTATTTACTATAGCAATGCATAAATGCAATGATTTTTCAATTACATATTATAAAGTTTTTTTTTAATATATGCATACATGATATTTTTCATATTCACATGACTCTTGACCTTTACACTTACATAAACTCTTTATCTCCTCATATTCACAAGAGACCTAACTCTTCACATTTCTCAAATACATAATAATAAATTTCACATATTTATATAAATACAAAGTCTCTCATGATTTCTCATAACTCCTCATGGTACTTCACTCACATAATTTACACTTACTAACATGACACCTCACACACATAACTCCACATTTATTTACATGACACATAACTCACACTTAATAACATGACACCTCACACATATAACTCCACACTTATTTACATGATACATACTATGGACTCAAATATTAAACACACCCTAGACTAAAAAAATTACAAGGTGCTTCCAATATTATTACAAGGTACCAAATAATGTAATACCTACAACATACTAGAGTCATAGTAAAATGACCAAGACCAAGAAAAATAATTGTAAGCACATGAAGACAAAAGTTCTTCATACCAAATAATGTAATACCTCTAACACCCCCTTGTATTATATTATTTGGTATGAAGACCTTTTGCCTTCATGTGCTTAGGATTATTTTTATTGGTCTTGGTCATTTTACTCTGACTCCAAAACTTCTTTAGGTTTTAAATTTATCCCTTTGAGCTATTATCTAATTTTGCCACATTTATTAACAAGTCACCACAATAATATAACTCATGGCTTATATCATTATTGTATTTGTTGTTGCTAGACTTGCTATCGGATGTAGAATGTATCAATTTATTATTCTTATTATCTATATGTATCATATCCATATTTAGTCCCAACTAATTTTGTTTATTTTTCAAGTTTTTCACGATCCATATTACTATTTGAAGAGTTCAAATCTTTGCTAACACACATTGTACTAATGCATATACCTTTTCTACATTATTTTTCAATGCTCAAGTCCTTTTTGTTGTATGTTCTATCTATTCCGTGAAAATGGTCATAACATTTATTTTTTGTCATATCATTTGTGTCACAACTAATATCTTTCATCAATTCTTCTTACCTTTATTTTTGTCTTTGGTGACTTCAAGAGGTATTATGTCATATACGTTATTTATTTTTTGGCTAGTTGGGGTTATTTATCAACCAGGATTGGCATCCCTGCAATTTGCTAGAAATGTAGTACAAGCTACTACCTTTGGTGCATAAAAAATGAATCGATAATTAAGGCTATATATGTGAAGCATGAAGCTCTAGGTTGGGTAGAAAGGAGTCAACAATTTCACAATTTTGAGGCAACCTACAAAAGATAAAAGTCTAAGTGATGCATCCAATGATTCATCAAAATTCTAGTAGATCGATGATATAATGGCCTACCCAATGGAATGGATAGAGCTTTGCTTTTGGAATGTACCCTCATAATATTTTATTAATGGAAAATTATGCTTGGCCTACATACAAGACTATGTCCCAATTTGGTGGATCTCTCCTTATGTGTATGTGAGTGGTGATGTCGTGCATGTGCTTGTTAGTCCTCTTTTCCAAATTATGCTTACAAGTAAGGTATATTCTTATTGTTATTACTTTATCTTCCTGATATAGCACAATAGATCACACTATCTTAAGTATGATATCTAGTTGTATTTACATTTTTTTTATTGCTTTCAGTCTCTCATACTCTTACCTTGAAATATTTTATTTTCCTACATTTACCTTTTGTATTAGCATAGGATTAGATTATAATAGTGTAGGGTATGATATCTAGTTGTATTTACATTTTTGTTATTGCTTTCAGTCTCTCATACTCTTACCTTGAAATATTTTATTTTCCTACATTTACCTTTTGTTATTGCATGTGCTTGTTAGTCCTCTTTTCCAACTTATGCTTACAAGTAAGGTAGATTCTTATTGTTATTATTTGGTCTTCCTCATATAGCACAATAGATGACACTATCCTAAGTATGATATTTAGTTGTATTTACATTTTTTTTATTGCTTTCAGTTTCTCATACTCTTACCTTGAAATATTTTATTTTCCTACATTTACCTTTTGCATTAGCATAGGATTAGATTAGAATAGTGTAGGGTAGTGGGAAGTTAACCTAAATTTAGAGGTCAAGGATATTGAAAACCTTATTTTTCTAGGCATTGGATGTAGGGAGTGGGTGCAATATAATATCAGTCATCCTTGTGGATTAATAGTAACCAACCTTTGCAGTCACCAAGTCAGCTAGATTCACTTGAAATAAATTAAAAAATAAATGCATCTTGCACATTATTTTTATCTCCTAACCACCACTCTCTTAATTTCTTTGGTTAACTCTCAACCAACCACAAAAGTCTAAAAATTATTTCTATTCTTTCACCAATGACATCATAGACTAAAATTAGAACACCACAACTTGAATCAAGTTCTTAAATTCATATGCCACAAGTTGAATCAAAACATCAATTGGATGAAACTCCAAACTTCATAGGTAGTAATTTGCATTCATCCAAACATTGAACCTTGAAATTTGATCAAACATCAAACTTGGTAAGTTATAAGATAGACTAAACTCTAAACTTAACAATGCTCAAGAACCAAACTTTAAATTGTCCAAATGATAAATTTTAACAAGTTGGGAACTTGGGCGAGCTCAATTATATTCTCAACAAAATTCTAAATTGTATAAATAATAAGTTGGACCAAACTCTAAATTTCATAGTGTTTAAGCATCAAAATCTAAGTCTTCCAAGCAACAAGCCTTACCCAAGTTGGAAACTTGGACAAGCTTAACCATAGTCTTAAGTAAAGTTTGAAGTTTTTAACATCAAACTTGTTGGAAAGGATGGTTTACCAATGATATTTTCATTGAGTTAGCTTCAATATCTCCTTCATATCTTATGTTAAGTTATCATTTCAATTGATGAGATTCATACATAAAATGTTCTAAGCAACTTTAAGAAACTATATTATAAAACATCATGTGCCTTGACTCACATAGAATCTCTTGAAGGGCAACAAAATCTATATACCTCCTTATTAGTCAAAGACAAATAATTTATATTACTTTGCTTCTCTTAATATGCTTCCCATTATAAAAGGAAATTCTCTCCTTTGATGTAAAAATGCATCACAAGCAAATAATTCACATTTCATATAATAATAAATTAAAATACATATATGATTTGAAAATGAGTGAGAGTGGGATAGCGGTAGAGCATAATGGCAGGTTGATTGAGGTGGTAGATTGCAAGTTTGGAGATGGAGATTTTGTAATGGAGGAGCTAGTGGTTGTAGATGGGGTTCATTTTGAGCTCAAAGGACCCTTGGTCCCCATCAAATGCCATGAATAGGATATTGGAAAGTTTAAATGTCGGACACATGCTTCATCAAAATGAAATAATGAAAACCGAACTCCATCCTATGGTGGGATTCACATGAATACGACTATTTTCTTTGCAAAAATGACAACAAATTCAAGCTATGTGGGCAGGAACAACTTCAATTTGATCTTTTCCTAGAGTATTATAAGTTGTGGATCTTGAGCGATATCCTCAATTTGAGGTCGACCTTCCTAAATCCATTGAACTAATTTTTAATCTAGGCCCTTGGATCCAGTCAATGGAATATAATAATGTACCAGTGACGTGCCAGCTTTGTAGTAAACGTGAGCATACCTCAAATCATTGTCTTGACCAAAATGAACTTGGGGCCTCAAAGGTAAAAGAAAAAATAGAAAATATGGGTTTAGAAATAGTATATAATAGAGATAGAAATATCTACCATTGGAAAAGAGATTGATGTCCCAGGTTCTAGGAAATCTTCCCCTCCTTCGGCCCTATCCATTGAGGAGGTCTTGACACCATTGAAATAAGGGGATAGTCTTTCTCTTCCTCCTTCACTTGCTAAATTTACCCCAATGGAACAATTTTAGGATGGTCGAAAGGGGTCTAAGTAGAATATTGTCCAATAAAGGACTCCAGAGCCAAAATCCAGATGAAATCCAAGCCCTTTGATAAAAGAGGTAAGTCCTAAAGACATAATCCTCTTCAACTCCTTTGAAGGTCTTAATTTGGGAGAGCCAATGGTCCAACAAATTTTGCAATCAAAAATAAAGTAGTATTCTCCCTATAAACCAATTATGGAAAAAGGCTTCTCGAGTCCTAAAACTATAAGTCATCGTAAGGACTGCATTGATGTGGGAGTAGAAATAAAAGTGGGAAAACCCACTAACAAAAATGTGAGAAAGAAAGAAGTTGAATTCAAAATTGTGAATGGATCTCAGGCCCTTTTGAAGGTGAAAAATAGCTAAGAAGTGGGTAGCAAACAATTGAAATTGGATGCCTTTATATGCTCTTCCAAGTCTATGGCAGGAAAGAAAAAACCAAGTCCTAAATTTTGCAAATGAAATTCCTTTCTTGGAATATTAGAGGATTTAATGGATCCTCCAAAAGATGTTTAATTTTCTCCTTTAGGAAATATGCTTCTCTGGATATTATTTTTATTCAGGAACCTAAAATTAATGCCAATAATATTGAAGTTGTTAGAAACTCTATATGGAAACATGTTGACTTTGCTACCAGCCCTGCTAATGGCTCTTCTAGGGGGTTTTTTTGCTTTTGGAACCTATCATAAGTGGATAGGTACATTATTTCCTCTTTATATAGAGTCATTAATATCTTATCTTTTTGTAAAACTTCTAAATATAGATGGATCATGTCAAACATCTATGCTCTGAACTTAGGCCCTTGTAGGAGATCATTTTGGTCCTCACTTATTGATATGAGAGAGATTTTCGAGGAAACTTGGGTGCTAGCTAAATATTTTAACTCTCAATTGTACCCTTCAAACAAAAAAGTGACAACTACACTTGTGAAAGAAGTCTGGAGGGTTTTACTGATTTTGTTAGTCAATGTGAGCTTATGGACCTTAATTTGAAATATTCTAGGTTAGGGGGTCATATCATCCTCATCAAGTTGGATAGAGTTTTTATCTCCAAGAAAAGTATCCTCTTTTTTGGTGATGCTTCTTTAATTTCCTTTTCTAAAGTGGGTTTGGACCACAATCCACTTTGGCTTGAAACTCCCCAACAAGCTACATTTTTTTCTAGGCCATTTTGGTTTGAGGTTATGTGGTGTTAACATCCAGAGCTGGAAGCTAGGATCAACGAGTGGTGGTCAGAGTTTTTTCTTGGGGAAGGTATGACTAAAATTACTAACAAGCTTAAATTGGTTAAATACGGGCTAAAACTTTGGAATAAAGTTGTCTTTGGTGATGTTCTTGAAAAGAAAGATGATCTTAAAAGCCAATCAAAGGACTTTGACTCTATTTTGAAAGCTGAAGGTCTCTTGGTCAACTCTAAGTACAGGGAGAACGTTTTGTTGACAAATATCCATAATACTCTGGCTAGGGAGGAATTGATGTGGAAGCATAAATCCAAGGCCTTTTGGTTGAAATAAGGTAACAGAAATACTAAGTATTTCCACAAATTTGTGTTGAGGCATAGGAGCACCAACAAAATTCATTAAGTTATTAGAGAGGATGGTTCCAAAATAGATGAAATTCATGATATTAGAACTAAGGCAGACTCCTTTTTTGGTTCCCTTTTAGGCTCAAGAGAATGCAAGAATAAGGAAGCTAAATTTTTCTTCTCAGAGTTGTTCCCATGCTAGTCTTAAGAGATATGAACCTGAGCCTTGAAGCTCCCTTTCAATATGATGAGATAAAATTTGTCACATTTGAAATGAGAGCTTTAAAAGTGCCTAGCCCAGATGGCTTCCCCCCTATTTTTTCAAAAATTCTGGCATATAGTGGGGAATGAAGTTTGTAAGGCAATGTGGTTTGTCCATAATTCCAACTTGGTTTCTTGCAGGGTGAACTCCACTTTCCTTATGTTGTTACCTAAATATGTAAAGGCCAACAATTTTAGTGAGTTTAGGTTGATTAGTTTGTGCAACACTATTTATAATATTATGCCAAAAACATTGACCAACAGGTTGAAATTTTTTATGCCTATTCTGATTGGTAAAGCCCAGAGTGGATTTGTGTCTAGAAGATAAACTTTGGATGGTGTTATTGTGATCCATAAAATTATTCACTTGGTCCAAAAAAGTGGTAGGTTTGGTCTCTTACTCAAGGTGGATATGAACAAAGCTTATGATAGAGTGTCCTAGGATTTCCTTATTGGAATCTTGCTTAAATTTGATTTTAGTCAAAGTTGGATTAAGCTAATCAGGGGATGTTTCTCCTCGATGAATTTTTTGATGTTGGTGAACGGGTCCCCAACTAGTTACTTCTAAAGACTTAGAGAACTCCATCAAGGTGACTCGTTATCGCCTTATATTTTCATCTTAATGGCTAAAGCCCTGGGCAGGTCTATTTTTTTGGAGTCTGCTATTGAAGGCCTTAAACTGACTCTCTATGTTAACCCCATATCTCATCACTAGTTCATAGATGACACATTTTTTCCTTTTTAGCCTCTATGGTGCAGGCTAGAGCAGTGAAGAAAATTCTAATTTTTTTAGAAAAGTAGTTGGTTAGAAGGTCAATCATCTTAAAAGTGTGATATATTTTTTAAATACTCTACAAGTTAGGAAAAGGAAGATCATTGGTATTCATGGTTGTGGTATAGTGGATTTTCTAGCTACCTATTTGGGCCTACCTCTGTTTACTAGAAGAATGCAGGAAATTTTGTGGGACCCGATGGTGGAGAGGCTTCAAAGGAGGTTGGTTAGCTGGAAAGGGGTTTTTTTAAGTCAAGCAAGGAAGATTATCATGGTCAAATATGTTCTCCAAAGTATTCCCATTTACTTCATGTCCATTTTTCAAGCTCCTAATAAAAGTTGTTTTCAAATTGGAGCATATTCAAGAGGCCTTTCTTTGGGTTGGGTCTTAGGATCATAGGAAGTTTCATCTTGTCTCTTGGAACCAAATTTGTGCTAGAAATTTTGGGGGAGGCCTGGGTATTCAGAATATTCAACTGACGAATGATGCATTGGTTATGAAACAGGGATAGAAAATTCTAAAAAATGAGGAGATGGAGTGGACCAAAATTATTGCTACTAAATACTTGCATCAGACCAAAAAATTGATGGATGTCCCAATCCCTATAGAGGGTTCTTTTTTCTAGTAGAATTTGTATAAAATTAAAGTTGGATTAGCTAAATTTTCTCATTGGATCATGGTAAATGGGAGTTCCATAGACTTCTGGAAAGATACTTGGCTTCTTGATTTTGCCCTGCTACAAGATTTGAACCTGGCATTGGTTAAACCTCTTACCAAGAGACTTGGCTGGTCTAAGGTGGAGTACTTCATTACTCTTATTGAGGGTAAGAGAGTGTGGAATTCGGTACCCACAAACAACTATAGTATATAAGAAGAGATAGCTTGGGGTTCAATTTATAATCTACTTAAACAACAAGTTTTAAAAATGCTTGAGATAGACAATTCTTTAATTTGGAAAGGAAAGTGATGGTTCCTTTTTGGTCAAATCAGCATATATCCTCCTTGATTCCAACCCTCTTTGGATCTCTCCTTGCAAATTCTAGTTTAAGAACATGATCACAAATGTCAATTTCTTTTACTAGCTAGCCATTCAAAATAAATGTCTCTTTAGAGAATCTTCGCAATAAGGGGATGATATTCCCCAATAGATGTTACCTGTGTGAATCCATAGAGGAAATGTGTTTGCATATATTTTTACAATGCTATTTCTCTACCATGGTTTTGGATCTTATTATCCACTTCGTGGGGATCCACTAGGTCTTTTTGAACTCTCCTTTGGACTTTTTTTTCTAGTGGTCACCTTCGTTTAAATCCTTACACCTTGTTTAGTTCTATAATTTATTACTTCCTCATATATTTTAGGGAGTTTGGTGGGAGTGGAACCAGAGAGCATTTAAAAACTCCAAAATAAACCCAAACATGGTCATCTTGATAATTATCAAAAGCATGGTGGAAAACATGTCTTATTTTCTACTAGATTTAGAGGGTGGTTTGTTTGAAGAAGCAAAGTTGGAGAAACTATTAATTTTTCCCCCAAAGGCTGATCCTGGTGGAACCTCTGCTTTAGCCCAAAGAAGAATGGTGAAATGGTCCCTACCCCTCGTTGGTTGGTTTAAGCTTAATTTTTATGGAGCTTAAAATGGTAACCCTTACTGTTGTTGGCAGAGTAATTAGGAATGAAAAATGTGATTTAATTGGGGATCATGCTAAATTCCTCTTAGTACATTCTTCCCATTTTGCAAAGGTGAGGGCCTTGCTCCAAGGTTTTGAAGAACACAAGCTTATACTGAGAGTGGGGGGTGAATAGTATAAGACCTCTTTTTACTTTTTCCTTTATACCTCAAAATAGTAAAGCAATATACCCAAAGCAATATCAAAGCAATGCACAATATCATCCATAAAGTGACACCAATTTTAACGTGGTTCACCCAAAATGGCTGGGCTACGTCCACAAAACTTTTCTCTAAAATTTATCTCAAAGTTCTTTGGGAATCCTTCCCAATTACAATATTTATGAGCCTTGGCCCAAAGGAGATACCTTCCCCTAATCAAAATTTATGAGCCTCTGCTCAAAGGAGATACCTTCCCCTCTTCTCTATAAATGATCCCTCAGAAGATCAACTGCCTCTACCTCTTGCCAGCACGTGGAACTCCTTTCCACTGAAGAGCTCTTGGCCTCAATGCTTAGCCTAAGAGACCTCTACCTTCTATGATCACGTCCATAGTAGCTCAGCAACCTGTACCAAACACAGTCAGTCGGTCTAGTACAAGTCTTCCTCTGTCTGTCAGATCTGTCCAACGCTTGAACAAATCAATCCTCTACACACAAGCATTCTCAAAGACTTGCCAAATCTGTCCTCAGGTTCTTCTCAAAGAACCAGTGCACCTCTGTCTTCAAGTTCTCTGATAGAACTATCAAACTCAACTCACAAGTCCTCTGCTAGGACTTGTCCAAATCTGCTCACAAGTCCCCATCGAAACCTGTCCAAAACTGCTCACAAGTCCCCACCGAAACCTGTCCAAAACTCAGCAAGCTCACCAAGAAAAAACTTTCTTAGTAGGAAATCACAAGGTGAATTTTTAGAGACCCAATGTGATTTTTCAAACTCATAGAAGCATAAAGAGAATTGTTAGAGACTCAATATGTTCTATACTCAACTCCCAATCTCAAAACTCAACTCAAATCAACTCAACTCAAACTCAATCTCAAATCTAAAAACTCAACTCAATATCTAAAATGGATAGGATAGACTTTATTTCAAGAACATGAAACCCCAACAATTGCCAACTATGCAAATAATCACATAACAATGATACTCATGTTCTTTTCACCATCAATTAGGGCTTCAACAACAATGCTCATCAAACAAGGTTCAATCAACACCATTCATCTCAAAACACAACCTTGAAGCATTTCATAATCAACATTAGAAAAGGAAACAAGTAGAACTCATTTTCTCTCAAATATTGTTTGAACAAAAAGCATCCACCAACTCAAATCACAATAGCACAAAACAACTTTTCAAATCATCAACAAAGGAGTAAGCCCAACACGAAAATGGTGAAGACACAATCGGAGAAGAAATCCGAACAGCGGATCACGAAATCACAGCGAGCAACTCTTTTCAAAATGCAAATGGGATAATTCTTGATTTTCATTGAGGGAGATTTATATGCATTTTTACCATAAGCTCTTGATGTCGACGAGGAGTTTAACACGTCGACGGAGGTCTTGGCTAGTGCCCACAATCTTAAAACATAGCGCCATGGGTTAGGATAACCCATTGCAAACAATAATTTAATATTTATTTAAAAATAATTAAAGGGAACCTTAACAAGGTTTTTATTTATTTAAATAAATACTTCCTCCTGGACCCAAATGCATTAAACTAATGCATCCACCTGTAATCTTTAAACCTGCCAACTTGGGGTTTACAAAAGACCTTTGAAACTGTCATGTCGTAACCTTCATCAAAATAAATTATTTGACATCAAATCAAATTCCTTCAAGAGCTTCTTGACATCAATGACGACTTATACACTTGATCAAAGGCAATGTACCCAAAGTACCCAAAATTGCCAACAATCTCCCCCTTTGTCATTGATGGCAAACCTTTACTGCAAACACTTCTCAAGCGCCAAAACTGAAACCAACTGTGCTAACAATTGACCAACTGTGCCCACAACTGAGAATATTCCTTTGAAGTTTTTCTCCCCCTAACTTGAAGCTCTCCTCTTCACTTTGAAGCTCTCCCCCTTACTCATATCTCTCCCCCTTTGTCATCAATGGCAAAGGGTCACCTTTGGGGCTCGAGACTATGAATGAGCCTCTTAGCTTAGTCCCTCCCCCACCTCCTGATGAGGTGATTAATTTTGGGGTGGGAGTAAAACTCCCATTAGGCACTGATCATCATCAGCATCTATAACTTCCTTGTCGGGCCTTCTCTTGAACTCTTTGTCCATATTCCTGTTCTTGTCACTGTTCTTGTTCTTGTTCTCATCCCTGTTCTTGTTCATGCCTTGATCCTTGGACCTGATCATGCCACTGTTCCTGTTTTTGTATTCTAGAATTTTAGCTCTACACTATATGATTATGTGACCTTCATTGTTGCACTTGAAACACTTGACAATGTTGTTTCTCTGAGGTAAACCTAATCTTTGAATCCACCTGTTACATTCGACCAAACCTATTATGACCAAACCTGTTCTTGTTATTTACCTTGTAATAGACTGCCTTCTGCCCAAACTGTTTACAAGAGTAGCAATACCCTTGAAAGTAACTAGCACTTCTGAAACTGTCATTTACCTTCTTCACTTGAGCCATGCAATGTGAAGCCATGTGACCAAACCTATGACAAGCAAAACATCTGCCTTGAAACTTTCCTTTATTTGACCTCTTGGGTCCTAAATACTTCTTCTTCTCATTCTGAATTATGTTTTCTATTTTTGTGCATCTATCATTCAAGGACTCCTTTTCTAAAATACTTTCCTCATTAGAACTCTCTTCCTTTTGGAGTCTCTTACTAGACTCTCCAACTTGTTCCTTGTGTGGCTTAACAAAACCAAGGCATGTTTTATCTGTTGTCTTTCTTTGACCTTTGATGAGTGACTTAACCTTTTTGGAGCTATCTTGAAACTTGTAAAGCTTATCCTTGTACTCTTTAGTTTCCTCTTTCAAAGAAGCCATTTTCTGTTTTAACTCACTATACTCAAGAACCTTAGACTCTAACTCATCCTTGAGTTCTTGTGTCTTAGCTATAGAGAAGTCAAGACTTTCTATAAGATCATCTCTCTCCATACAACATTCATCTAACTTATCCTTGAATCTAGCATTCTTCTTTATTTCCTTTTTCAAAGCACTAAGAGCACTAATAAGTTCACCTTCAATATCTACTTCACCTTCCTCTATATCTTCCTCTATTTGTTTGCTTTTTGAATCATCAAAGCCTTTTTTAGATTTCTTATCACTAGAGGTGCTACCCTTTTCAAAAACCATACATGCATCTTCCTTATAGTTTTCTAAAGCATCCTCATACATACTAGAAACCAAATCATTATTTGTGCAATCATCCTCAAGGTGACCAAAGTTTCCACATCTAAGACATTTCATGATAATGAATCTATGTTTCGGTTCTTCCTCTTTTTCTGATATGAACAACATCTCATTTTCATCATCACTTGAAGAACTTTTACTATCACTACTAGAACACTTACTTGCTTTGTCTAGGTAGAAACTCTTCTTGTGCTTGTGAGAATACCTCTTTCCTTGATTGTTGTGCTCATCTTTGTTCTTCCTGTGATGCTTGTGCTTTTCAGAATCCTTGCTCTTAGAATCCTGTTTATCTTCATCACTTTCATTCTTGGGAATAGTACAGTCAGTAGCATAATGACCAAACTTTCCACAATTGAAACATCTTATATTTTTCATACTTTTGTGCTTTCTAGAGAACTTGCCTTTCTTGCTTGTAATATGCCTCTTCATCACTAGAAGACTCATCACTATCTTGAAGTTGTTTACCCTTGGATTTCTTGGTAGCCTTGAAAGTTGCCTCTTTCTTGACATCAACCTTCACTTGAGTTCTCAACTCAAATGCTACAAGTATACTATGGAGCTCATCCTTTTTCAACTTATCCAAATATTTAGCTTCCTCAATAGCAGAAATATTTTCACTAAATCTATTAGGAAGAGATCTTAAAATCTTATCACAAACATCATTTTCAGCAAGCTCAAGACCTAAGTCTTTCATGGAGTTAACAACCTCATCCATACGAAGCATGTAGTCACTAATATTTTCATCATCATTCATCTTGAGTTGTTCAAAAATACCTTTGAAGTGTCTCAACTTGGCCTTTCTAACATTTGTATCACCTGTATGAACCACCTTCAACTGTTTCCACATTTCACTAGCTATCTTGCAGTGAATCACCTTGGTGAGATCTGCTTTTTGTAAGCCTTTCAGGATTGCATTCATTGCTTTTGAATTGTTGTGATGTAGGAGCCTTTCTTCCTTAGTAATAGGACCATGTACAAAAATAGTGTACTCATCTTCAATCACTTCCCAAACCTCATTACCAAGTTCCATTAGATGAACCTTCATCCTTGCACTCCAAAGACCAAAATCTGACCCATCAAGAATAGGTGTTGCATTGCCACTTGAATGATCCATTGTGTTCTTTACTAGCTTTTCCTTCATTTTATTAAACTTTCTGAAGGCACCCGCTTTGATACCAATTGAAGAACACAAGCTTATACTGAGAGGGGGGTGAATAATATAAGACCTCTTTTACTTTTTCCTTTATACTTCAAAATAGTAAAGCAATATACCCAAAGCAATATCAAAGCAATGCACAATATCATCCACAAAGTGACACCAATTTTAACGTGGTTCACCCAAAATGGCTAGGCTACATCCACAAAACTTTTCTCTAAAAGTTATCTCAAAGTTCTTTGGGAATCCTTCCCAATTACAATATTTATGAGCCTCGACCCAAAGGAGATACCTTCCCCTAATCAAAATTTATGAGCCTCTGCTCAAAGGAGATACCTTCCCCTCTACTCTGGAAATGATCCCTCAGAAGATCAACTGCCTCTACCTCTTGCCAGCATGTGGAACTCCTTTCCACCGAAGACCTCTTGTCCTCAATGCTTAGCCTAAGAGACCTTTGCCTTCTATGATCACGTCCATAGCAGCTCAGCAACCTATACCAAACATAGTCAGTCGGTCTAGTACAAGTCTTCCTCTATCTGTCAGATCTGTCCAATGCTTGAACAAATCAATCCTCTACACATAAGCCTTCTCAAAGACTTGCCAAATCTGTCCTCAGGTTCTTCTCAAAGAACTAGTGCACCTTTGTCCTCAAGTTCTCTGATAGAACTATCAAACTCAGCTCACAAGTCCTCTGCTAGGACCTGTCCAAATCTGCTCACAAGTCCCCACCGAAACCTATCCAAAACTGCTCACAAGTCCCCACCGAAACCTATCCAAAACTCAGCAAGCTCACCAAGAAAAAAACTTTCTTAGTAGGAAATCACAAGGTGAATTGTTAGAGACCCAATGTGATTTGTCAAACTCATAGAAGCATAAAGAGAATTGTTAGAGACTCAATATGTTCTATACTCAACTCCCAATCTCAAAACTCAACTCAAATCAACTCAGCTCAAACTCAATCTCAAATCTGAAAACTCAACTCAATATCCGAAATGGATAGGATAGAATGCTTTCTTTCAAGAACATGAAACCCCAACAATTGCCAACTATGCAAAGAATCACATAACAATGATACTCATGTTCTTTTCACCATCAATTAGGGCTTCAACAACAATGCTCATCAAACAAGGTTCAATCAACACCATTCATCTCAAAACACAACCTTGAAGCATTTCACAATCAACATTAGAAAAGGAAACAAGTAGAACTCCTTTTCTCTCCAATATTGTTTGAACAAAAAGCATCCACCAACTCAAATCACAATAGCACAAAACAACTTTTCAAATCATCAACAAAGGAGTAAGCCCAACACTTTAACCAAGTAAAGAATAGCTTGATTATTACCAATTTAATGAAAGCAAATGTCAATCTCAAAGCTGCCCACTTAAGGTTTCACAACTTCACACAAGAAGCAATTTTAACCTTAAAACATCATGCTTTCATTTCCATAATCAACCAAAAGCCCTCTCAACATTACAAGAAAAATTTATCCCTTATACACCTTATTTCTCCCTTATAGTCTTATCAAAAATAAAATTTATCTCTCATAAGAATGCAATAAGATATTTCAAACAACACCTTCAAAATAATCTTTTATCAAAATAAAACAAGCTTTAAACTCCTTATAACTCCTAAGTTGTTTTTCCCTCTAATAAAATTCCTCCATCCATAAAATACACTTAGCAAAAATTAATTTTGAAAATACCTTGGCCAACATCAAAAATCGCGCTATGGAGAAATTGTGCACGAATTCTAACACCACCCGCTGCGTCCACTTCACGATGAAAAACCCTTTCGCGTTATTCGAATGCGGAACCTCCCATTCGGGTAGCGCGCCAATAGCCTAGCCGCTACCGGTGCGCCAAAGGCGCCCGATGAGGTTTAAACCTCACGTTGTTAGCCTTGTTCCTTCTACGCTAGGGATTAAATAAAACAACAGTGCCTCCCTTTCTTTTGACATGAACACGAAGACGAAAACCTTACGACGGATTTACGACAAACGGTGAGTACAAAGTCGAACGAACAGGTTCACGAAAATGGCGAAGACACAATCGGAGAAGAAATCCGAACAACGGATCATGAAATCACAGCGAGCAACTCTTTTCAAAATGCGGATGGGATCATTCTTTATTTTCATCGAGGGAGATTTATATGCATTTTTACCATAAGCTCTTGACGTCGACGAGGATTTTAACACGTCGGCGGAGGTCTTGGCTAGCGCCCACAATATTAAAACATAGCGCAATGGGTTAGGATAACCCATTGCAAACAATAATTTAATATTTATTTAAAAATAATTAAAGGGAACCTTAACAAGGTTTTTAATTATTTAAATAAATACTTCCTCCTGGACCCAAATGCATTAAACTAATGCATCCACCTGTAATATTTAAACCTGCCAACTTGGGGTTTACAAAAGACCTTTGAAACTATCATGTCGTAACCTTCATCAAAACAAATTATTTGACATCAAATCAAATTCCTTCAAGAGCTTCTTGACATCAATGACAACTTATACACTTGAGCAAAGGCAATGTACCCAAAGTACCCAAAATTGCCAACAGGTTTACTATTGGTTGAGTTTTTGGTCCTCCAAAGAGTAGTAGTTGAAGGTGATTCACTTAATATCATCAAATTACTCAGTTCCTCTTCACCTCCAAATTGGATGATTGCTAATGTGATATTTAAAGCCAGTAGAATTCTACGCTCTAGACAATAAGTTTAGTGCCAACATATTTATAGAAAAGGGAATAAGGTGCCTAACCTAATGGTAAATCTTGGCCTTTCTTAGCATGGGCTAATAGTTTGAAACTCCAATTTCCCCCATAACCTCTAGAGTGTGATAGATGATAATAAGAGCTAATGCTTGGTGTTTATGGGTTAGGGGAACTATTGGGAGGTTGTTTTCCCTTTTTCTCTATATATATTTAAGGTGATTTAGGATGGGATTTTTATTCACATGGGAGCTCGGGCGGTTTGGTCAGCTCAAAGCCTTTTTTATTTTCAAATTTGAACTCCCATTTTTGCCTTTTGGCACATTTTATCCCTTTTTCAAGCCATTAATCAGCAAAAGGGTCAACGAAATAAAGTGGTCTTGGTGGTTTGGTAGTCAAGTATTTTTCTCATGGGGGTGCATCCTTGTCACCTCCTTGTTTTGAGTTGTCAGGTGTTCCCTTAATTCTTATTTTGGATGGATATAGTTTTTCAAGGTTGGCCTAGAGTTGACACCCTCATCCTCCTGTGCTAGTGGGATCCCAATGCAAATACAAAGCAATATGGTTGGTACAGCTGGCCTTTGGGGTATCTTCCTGGTTGGATCTCTTGGACGACGATGGTTCCCCATGCAAGATAATTTTATTGGATGTTTCCTATTCATTATAAGTCTCGACATAAGTTTCACTCATGGCATTGTCACACTTCTCGTTGAGTTTCAATGATGCTTTTTCCTTGGAGGCTCAGTGACAACTCTACAGGCATGGCTTGGTTTTAAAACTATCATCTCCATCCATTGCATTCATGTGGAAAAGTACACCTTAATCTTACTTGGTTGGTGGGCATTGATGCCAATCTCGAGATCTTTTCATCGAATTAGGAGGTTGCTACGAGCCCTATATTCAATGTTGTACCAAAATTTCATCTCTTATTTTTTGGCACCATGACCCATGGCATTTTCTTTAAACTCTCATTGAAGCTAGTTGCCTAGGATTTTGTGGTTCTGTTAGGGTGCTCTTTAGTTTTAAGGGAACAACGATCAGCTCTTGGCATGATGAGGATGTGAATTGGTGGTCATGTTCTCCTAGTGTGTGGTGTTTCCTAGCAAATATCTACATAGAAGGCTATGAAAATTCCATTAGAGCCTAATGAGTTAGTGGTAGATGATGAAGTGAAGAGAATTTTGCATAAATTTGGCCTCTTGGATTATCTTCAATCCTTTCATGGGCATCACAGAGGTCTTTCTAGAATACTGGCACACTCTTGGATAAGGGGTTGGGTTCAAGTAGACGGACTTGAATTTTAGTTTTTGGTGGCTCTAATGGGTGAGGTAACTAGTCTATTAGTCAACGGTGGTTGTCATAATAATCCCAGGAATTCTCTAAAGAGGGGATGCGGTTTTTCTTTGATAATGAGGACTATATACAAAAAATGTAGAATGGCTATGATGCCAAGGCTCTCAAGGCTCACTAGGATCGTGTCATTTTGATGATAATGGACTATTTTACATTGGATGCAAACAAGGATGTGATTTACAGTTATCATATGATGTTTCTGAACCAACTCAAGAGGAAAAGACTCATGAATATCCCCTCATTTTTGTACCTCTCTAGAAAAATATTTGAAGGATGTTAGGGGAGGGAAAGGGTTGGACCCAATCCACCAAGGTTTTTTATTGCTTACATTTGATCATGTGGCCAAATATAGATGTATTGCTATGGAAGAGGTGCTAGCGAATATTGAATTCCAAAAAATTCTCTCGAATCTTGACCCGCATGTTACATCTTTTGGATCGTCAAGTAAGTCTTCTAATTTTGAATCAAACAAGTTTAAGACTCCCCTATCCTTTTTAAAAAGGAAGGCTAAGTCTATGGTGAAGGTGATGGCTTCCTTCGGTGGCATAAAGAGTCAGTGCACATCGTTCTAAACACCTATCCTTGAAGGTTTTAAAATCTAAAACTTCCTCAATATCGATGGAGGTGATAGATTGGGATAAGAGTCTACCAACAAAGAAACTCTCAAAGTGCTCAAAATATTCTTAGAATTCCAATGAGATGTCCTCTTTGGGATCAAAATCCCCTAACAACTAGCCCTTCTTGAGCAAGCTCGATGAAAAGCATCAAGCATTGTTGGGTTTTCTCAAATTTGAAATCTCCATTAATGAAATTCATGATATGGCGCAGTATCAGAAGGACATGTTGGACCCTAAGGAATTTGGGGGTCCCAATTCTTTGGTGTTTGATCTTTGGTCTTTGTAGGTTGGGATTCATGTCTTGTTTTGGATTGTGATCTAGTTGGTTTACATGGTTGTTAGCTCCCCCTATTTTTGGTTGTTGTTTGGCATCCTTTAGGTAGGCAATTTATCTTGTTGTTTTGGTATCCTCGTTTGAGTTTTGGGACTTGGCCTTGAAATATTTCAGTTCCTTTTGTAAAAGGTTTTGGGTCCCTTTAAAAACCCCTTCTCTTATATAGTCTAATAAAAAAATAATAATAATTAAAAAAAGGTTTTCATATTAAATTTATAAAAACAACCCTTAAAATATCTACAATTATTTTCTCCATTTAATTCTCTCTCTCTCTCTCTCTCTCTCTCTCTCTCTCTCTCTCTCTATATATATATATATATATATATATATATATATATATATATATATATATATATATATATATATATATATATCATAGAAGGGGGAGGGTAGCCCCTCGACTGTTAAAGTATCTTCAACCAAACAAAAATTTAAAATTCATAGGGTTTGAACTCATGGCCTTGAAAGTATGCAAGTACGAAGAATCCATTATTGTACAAAGGGCAACACATGAGTAAGATTTGAGTGCTTAAAACTAAAAAATATCACATCTCCTCAAGGCAAAATAGAAATTATTCAAAGTGTTGAACAAAATGATAGGCCATGGTCACCTTGCATATAAATGTTGGGAAGTTCAAAATGAATGTCACCTTGCCATGGGAGTGCTCAACCCAAATAAAGCAGACCACCCTCCTTGACATCCATAACATAATAAAGGGAAAAGAGTCCTACAAAATTGGGTTGATCAAGCTTTCTCTCTCTCTACCTATAAATGTACAAATTCATGTTTTTAGTTGACAAATCCATTTTATCCTCTATGACTTGGCCTAAAAACAAGCTCGTCATCTTGGGTTGCTTCTAAGAAAATTTTCTCATCAAGGTCAATTGTGGTGAATCCAACTAGAATATCTGAGGATGGTGAAGTTGTGATTTGGTCTTGGCATACTGTCATTTTGGTGCTTTGCCTTGTTAGATATAGGCCTGTAAAATACCTCCTTATAGGTCCTCAACTGTGGGTGCCTCCATGCTTATCATATTTTGGTGATGCAAGAACTTTGTCTTGATCCTAATATTTATTCCTATATCATGCTCAAACCATTGTGGTTTTCATCTCTCAAGCATAGATCACAATGCACGCTCATACCTTGTCTAGAACAAATCAAATGTAGAATACAATGCATGCTCATACCTTGTCTAAAATAAATCAAATTTACAATACACATTTGTGAACAAATAATAACATGTGTATGCTCTCTAAAAATAGCCTGCATTGATGGTGAATTTCACACTTCATTTTCCTTGACAAGCAACCTAGGACTTGTCTCACCTGTGACTTTAATACCACAAACTACTTATTGTATTACATATTGAAACACAAAAACAAATTACACACCTCACAATCCAAGCAGTCATTCTAGACTATCCTAACACTTTGACTATCTAATATTTATTCTAACACATCACATATGGTAATATTTCAATAATACTCCATATATAAATCATAAAGCTATAAATGATTTTTTGTTGCATATTAAAATATTTTGAAGATGTTCAACCAAAAAATATTCATGCTTGTTTTTCCCATTGATAAAAGCGTATATAAACCTATAACAACAACTTCTTGTTTATGCAACATATTTAAATCTAAATGGTCTTGGATCACCTATTTTCTAATTCATGAAAAATGTGAATGTGCAAAATGGAAAATGAAAAAGGACAAAAATAATAATTCAATTAATAAATGACAAATACTTCCTTTTAAAAAAATATAGTTGCTTGGTCTTGAAGAACTTGTTTTATATTTGAAGAAAGTCATCAAGTTTTCTTGTTTTCCATTGTCTAGCTCACTTCAATAGTAATTGGTCATAAAGAAGTATTTGTTTTAGCTTTGAAGAAAGTCATTAGCATTAACATATCCCCCTAGAAGGATACTTGGACTATTATATGTTGAAAAATTGCAAACAAAGAGTATACATGGAAACAAAACTCACTAAGGAAAAATAATGAACTCAATGATATATTAAACTCATGCAAATTGATGTAATAGATATTCTATAAATTTATGCAATTATATGGTTATCTAGGGGAGAAGTTATTATAAGACTTGCAAGCTTATGCCAACTATACTATTATGGGAAAAGAAAATAAAGACACTTAATGGTATGACAAGACATATATATACTCTATTCAATTTTATTTGCATATGCTTGTTGGTGTGTTGGATGAACTGAATAAGTTGGACAAGACTTGTCAAAAGAAAATATAGATACTATAACACTTATGTTGTATCTTAAGGTAACAATAAGCAAATTATCTTGATTGTTTTTGAGAAAAGAAACATTTATACAATATGCAACTCATCTTTCAAATTTATTGGTTGATTCTCATAATGCATTAAAATTTAAGTAGGCACAATTATAGATAGAAATTTTACTTATAAACATATTCTAACTATGGATGTTGCCTGTGGTAGTACACAAACAAAATATGATACTTTGTATTGAGGGCACATTTGAGAGTTGTAAAATGCTTACTCATAGATTGTTTAAGTGTATGCTTCTAGATCTTCCTCTTTCCAAACCAATAAAAACTTTTTTAGCCCTTGCTCTTACCCATAAGAATGTTAGTCTTAAAAAAAAAAAAAAACCATTGGCTTGTTGCAACATAACGTTTTCAATGAAGCTATCGAATCTACATCTTCAATTGATATAAAAGCTTGTAAAAGAGAGTTGCAATTTTTTGTTTATTCATTATATTTTGTTTATGAAGGTTTCTCAATGAAATAAGCATGAAGGTTCTTTCATAGTAAAACACAATAACAAAAAATATTTCCTCCTATGTTGAAATTTTGGTAAGTTGCACTTGCTATTTTTGCAAGCACAATTAATTGTGAAAGAGATTTTTCTAAGAAAAATAGTATTGACGATATCATAAAATCCAATCTTGGATTAGACACACTAGATCCACTAAAGCATCATTGAATGGATTTGAAGCTTCTACTCTACACAAGAATGCAATATATGATCTATGGAGACATAAATTCAAACAGAGTTCCTAACATTTTATATTTGCTAATGAAATAGACTTGTAGTATATATATATATATTTGATGGTTTTTATTGTTATATTTCCTACCTTATAGATGATGTTGTAGCTTTTAAAGCAAAAGCATTGGCAATGACGTTATTGACACCCTAAAAAGGTTTATCAATGTATCTTAAATATGTTTTGCATGCAAACAATTCATTTGGTATACATCTTTTTAAGTTTTGTTTTTAAAAAAAATGTCTCATATATTTATGATTTATTTATTTTATACATAACGTTACTCGACTTTGATCTTCAAACATACAAAGTAACAAGATATATTTTTTATATATAAATTTCTAAATAGTCTTCAACATGTAACATTCATATTTGATTGTTGTTAGAGTTGTGATAGACTAGCACATAGAGTTAATATCCCAAATCTGTTTTTTGACCTCATTTTTTATTTAAAAATACGAAAATCCCATCTACTAATAATCTATTTTCTTATCTAATGTTTTTGTTATTACATGCTCTACCTATCATCAAATTATATTTTGACATGCAAGGGTAGAATTGAAACTCAATGCCTAATCACAAGGCAAAAACAATGGAGGCTATTTACATAGCTTCAAATTATGCCCCTATTTCATACACCATTGACCATATTGAAGGTTTACTTACAATATAAGTTTAATTTTAGAAATAATTTAATTCATTATAAAGGCATTGATTTAATTTTTTAGAAAAATGTTTGTATGCAAATATTGTTAAATATTAATTTGGTTTAAATAAAGATGGAGGTGATAGAGATAATGTTCCTACATTTTATAAATTATATTCTTAATTGGATGCAAAAAGTTATCTTCAAAAGAAAATTTAAATAACCTTTTAAATCTATAATATCTTTATATAATACACCTTTTGTATATTTACTTCACTTTGTTTATTCCTCTATTTTTGTTTAAAAAAAACTAAATATAAATCTCATTGGTGTAGATGTATTGTATATTGATTCATAGTTCCATAGAAGTATACTACGTGTAAGAATTTAACATCTACCCTTAGCAAGATATGGGGTAATATTCCAACTTATGCTTCAAACATAAATGATGATTTATCTCAAGCAAAGGCTCAAAATGCCTAACCTTTTAAACCCTTTGTTCATTTTCCTAAAGCTTCTTTGATTTGTCAGATTACTTGAATGTGAATTACCACTTATCACTCTAATTGACTACAATTACTCAAACACAAGACCTCTTGTAAACCACTTAAGTGATATGGATAAAAAAACAAAGAGCACCCACATAAAAATAATTTGATGAAGAACTGATTATTATTTGCATAAAGGGCCTATAAATAGGCGATTACAATTGGATAAGAACAAAGCTGTCAAAATCTTATCCATAGCAACTATAGAAATTATATCAATATATGGAAAGTTTATCAACATATTGCATAATAGAAAGTTTTCAATTACTATGCATGTCATTCCCTATCATTCCTTCCCACCGTAAGAGCATTAGGGTCCGAAGCGGTCAAAAGGGAAGGAAAGTCACAAACCATTTGGCTATGAGAGATCCACCAGCCACCAGAAATGCTGCGAGGTAAAACTACACAGGAAAACTGAATAGGAAAGCTACACAACTGAATAGGAAAATTGCACAAGAAAGCTGCACAAGAAAACTGCATAAGAAGATTGTGGGAGGTGGCCAGAGTGGGGCACGTGTTGGTTGGAGAGCACACAAAGTAGGGCCACAAGAAAAGGAACAACACAGATTAGCCAAAGAGGAGGATAGAGCCGTAGAAATATTTAGAGCCATAGTTAATGTTGTTGTTGAAGGCAAGTGATGGCAACAACATTTTTGAGGGGATATGATCGCAAAGAGGCTGCCATGGTTGTAGATCCAACGGACCACAGAGAACAAATTGAAGCAACATGGAAGCCACAAGATCCTCTTTCGCATCATGGTAATACAGATCAGAAATTTGCATCTTTCTAGCTTCAACTTTGTGGGCTTCATTAAGAGAGTCCTCAAACAAATCCGTAATTTTTAGAGCTGCATCAAACAAAACAAGATCACCATTAAAGGAAACAACATCAGGAACATTCCCTTCAAGGAGTGGTAAATTTACTTCTTTTTCAACATCTTCTTCCTTTTTAGGAGGAAGAACTTCATCTTTAGTAGATGCCATTTCTTCTGCTAGCATGGCAACACGAATAGACTCAATATCCATCAAGAGCACTTTGGCTCTTTGAGAGATCTCTTCGAGGGAGAGACTCTTTTTAGGCAGCATGGGATAGAAAAGGAGCAGGACTGACTGCTCTGATACCAAACTGATATGGATAAAAGAACAAAAAGTACCCACATACAAATAATTTGATGAAGAACTCATTATTATTTGCATAAAGGGCTTATAAATAGCCAATTACAATTGGATAAAGAGGGAATTTTAAAAATCTTATCCATAGCAACTATAGAAATCATATCAATACATGGAAATTTTATCAACATACTACATAATAGAATATTTTTAATTACTATGCATGTCATTCCCTATCATTAAGTGTGATAACCAATTGTGGTAGTAGTTTGCTTACATCCCAAAGAGGCATCGAAACAACCACCTCTCAATTGACCATCTATTATACCTTGTAATGACCCTTTGTCATTTGATTGTGGCTTGCAAGTTTTCTTGTGCATTGCCAATTAGTCTTTTGCCACTAATAATTATTCATTAGAATGAATTAGATGTTATCTCTTGAAACTCTACAATTTACTCTTACAATCTAAAGTTTGCTCTTTTTCATCCTTTAATGATTGTTTTAGTTAGATATTAAGGGGTTCATGATGGATGCTTAAAATAAATTTATAAAACAAAAAGCCTATCCATTTTTTCATGACGATCCTTTGAAAAAATTATTTATATACTTTAAATCCAACTAAAAATATTTGTAATTTATAAAAGGACTTCAGTCATGAATATCATTTAAAAAAAAGTGGGTGACATGATCCAATATGTATGTTCTACTTCTCATCAAACTACACATCCTTGTTATAGGGATTTTACATATTCACTCATGCTCCAAAAATAGAGGGCCTTGACCAATGCTTTTTTTAGAAATTTTATACGAAAACATATGCTTTAGAGTGATCTCATATCTTTGAATTATACTCTAAAATCTTGTCAAACAAGTCACATATTGACCTCAAATTTGAAGATCAATAGCCTTCCAATTTCTAACTTTAACAATTCATTCTGTCCAAGGGAATTACCCGAACCTTTAAAAATTTTAAGAGATGAAGACCCTCTCTGTTTCCCCTTTTTAGAAACTGAAAGGGGAAATATAACCTTTTTAAGGCCCCCACGTATTTAATCACCCTTGGAAGCACCACAATGATCCAAATGTGAGCACATAAACAAAGATCCTGCTTAAATACATAAATTCCTATAAAAGCATTTACCATGATCACCTAAATAATCTTTAGTGCAAGCCAAAGGAGCAATACTAGGATATATATGTAAAGGTTGCTAATATATACCAAATATATTTACTAGCTCAAACCAATATTTACCATATTACAAATGATCTTAATCTTGCTATGAAATTATTATAAGATAAAAGTACTAAACACTTTTTATGGAGGACATACCTAATTTATATACATTTTCTCAGAGTTGCATTGAACATAGTTACTTGGAAGGGCATATATGTAAAGTAACAATGTCACTCAACAATTATTTCCAAGTATATTACATGTCAATACCAGACGCTACTATTAATAGGTTTCAAGTTCCCTCATGGTCTCAGGTTCCATGTGCATACATAACATCACCAAATAAAAAGACACAAAAGTCAAAATTAAATATATCCTTAAAATTACTAAGTATGTAAAATACAACCTATTTATAACAAATGGCACAAGCTCAACCAATTAAATTCTTTGACTTTCAAGGAGGATACCCAAGTTTTTGAATGTAAAGGCCTAAATTTTAATTAATTTAAAAATACAAGTCTTTACAACCAAAAAAATAGGTGGATAGGCACACCCCAATATGTAGTCACACTAACTCGGGTGGAGTTAGGCAGTGTTACTCAAAACAATAAAAATAGGGTTAAACCCATCACCAACCACAACACCAAAAAGTATGCATTAAATCATGTCAATCATGGAGGTATGTTCACAAGGTGAATGTCCATCACCTGCTAGATGCTAACAACCGATATTAGAAGGAATTGAAATGAGCCACCCATCCTCCCCAGGAGTGCCAACATTATCACTTGTACCAAAACCACCAATGCCATCAGAGATAAGATCGAAAAGGTTGTATAGAAGGCACACTTGCTCCACTTGAACTGAAATCTGAAGCAAAAAATTAGAGTAACTATGCACTTATTAGCAATTGAAAATTCATCTGAACTATGCTGCTGAGAAAAGAGAATTTTGTTACGATTTTTCCAAATATGAAAGAACACACTGATGCGAAGAATGTTCCACACTTCCAACAAGGGCAAGGAATACATGCATAATTTGCAAACGGATGTAATATTATTATATGCTCATGATGTAATATGGTTGAGGTTGTTCCAATACCATATAATGTTTTTTTTTAAAACTACCTGTTTATGGTAGTCACAAGTTCAATAAATAGTAGTGTAGTGTTGACACTCTAGGTGATGATTAAGAGGAGAGAGGTTGCCCAGCTATTTTTTTAGCATGTATAAGTGCATTATGGACAATTAAAAATTATCAATTTCAACTACGATAATATATTCCCTAGCAAAATTTAGGCTGAGTTGTATTAATGATGGCTAGCGATTTGAATTGATTAATTAAATTATATGCAAAATAAAGGGCAAGTAGTGGCATGAACACTTCCTCATTTGCTTCAACGATCTAATCTAAAGTACCATGGACTAGGATAAGAACCTTCTGGAATTACTAGTTCAAACTCTATAATGCATGTTTCCTCCATTTATCCACCATTTAAAACATGCATGGTATCGCTTAAGTTTTCATCGATTTTAGATTAAAGTTTTTTAGTAAAAGAAGTTTCCTATGGGACATCCAATTATTCACTACATGTTCATGCAAATTATAACACCTTAACATGACCAACAGAATGTGGCACACAGATCCATGCATTTGATATGATATGACCTCGGTCAAATCCTTTAGAGCAAGGCACTGCTCAACCAAAAACATGCTTCAATGAACTAAAATGTTATTTTACCAAAAATATGAAATACCAAGATTGTGCTTGTGTTGCATGCAAGTGTTATGCATTTTGGCTTGGTAAAAACAAATCCAATCTCTCAAAAAGAATTTATTATTCAAAAATTATTTTCAAATAATATTTTACTTTTAATGACAAATTTGAAAAGTCCTCATTTTCATCCTATAGCAATCTTGGAACAACGAAGCCAATTAATAAGCATATTTCATCCTTCCATGTGACAATACATTTGGTATTTTTTTGGTGTGCATACTCAAAATTATCTCTTCCACTTTGATAATGATTTCAAAATTTTAAATTATACTGACATGAGAATTATTAGTCCTACATTACCCTCCTTTTCATTTCATCTTTCCAAGTCTATGCTTTATAATTCCAACAATGGCATTCATGACCTTCAAAAAATTATGATACCTTTCATGTGTCAAATTTGAACTTGAGGCTTGTCTATGGGAGCATGTTTAGCATTTACATTCTCAATAAAATGAAGTGGTCCATATTTTTGTGTGTGTGCATGCACTCATGGAATTTTGAGAGACTTCTATATGAAAAGAAATGAGAAATTGGATCAAAGTATGCTAATGAATAAAATAGGTCAACGGGAATAGAGTGCAGCAAACAATATTAGTAGTGCAAGGAGGGCTTGATAAGCAAAGCAGAAATATGAACTAGAATTTCAGTAAGGATTTGCTTAAAGAGGAGAGATGCAGCGAACGACAAAAATTAACAAGTCAAAATGCTTCAATGAATGAGCATATAGTAAGCCATGAAATAAAATTTATTGTAAATTCATGTTACAACTGATAAAATGGTTAGCCATTTTTATAGGTTGTAACGAATACACCTTATCATGTGCTCTACAGAGTCATACAAATATCTTATCCTTTTCACTATTTACCTTGATATTTCCTAAAATATTGAGAAACATTTGTGGTAAGTGTCTTTGGCTTTGGTAAGTAGATTGATTTCTTTTCCCTTGCTTAAAAGGGAATTTCATTCTGAGATTGGTTGCCTCAATTTAACTAGTATACATGTTTCAAAATATTTACCTTATACATTTTCAGTGCCTTAAGTCTTGCAATATTCATAGCAAACTAATAGAGCACCAAATCCAACTGGAACAGAAGTCGATAATATAATAAATAAAAACTTACCTGTTTATGGCACAGATTTAGATGACAACATTGCAAATGAAAATAATAATCCAAAATTGAATCCTCTTATGTCAAAGAAAATGCTATATGTCATGCATTTGCTTTCTAGGTAATAGATCATGTCTACGTAATCTGAAGCTGAACCTTTTCCCTGCAAAAACATTCCCTAATGAAAAGGTATCAATGAGTATCTCAACATGGTTTGTAGACAGAAATTGTGAAGTAAGCATCACAATAAAACATTGCAAGGAAATTACCTAGGATGGTGTGTTTCTAACAAGCTTCAGGTTAACTATGAAACATGAACATGGGTAGATTGATGTAGAATGGAATGATTGTAAACAAAGTATGTTTCATTGGATGAAAACTTATGTTTTGAAATAGAAAACTGAAACTTTCAGTAAAGTGTATTTGCAAATGTTGTCATGATGACCTGTGATAAGACCCATTTCAGATAATGATATCTCATGTCATGAGCTCACCAGCTCTTGGATATTGAAGGCATGAATATGATTTGTATATATATACAAAAATATCATAATTATTATAAATTTTATTATTATTATTTTGTAAATGCATCTTATATTACATAAAAAATTGAGGGCATCAAGTCAGCTGAGCATCAAAATTACATGAAAATCATTTTCTTGTAAAAGCAAGAAAACCTAACATCTGCTCCATTGCCCCAATATTCTTTCAAATTCATTAATTTGAACATATCTAACCATGCATATCAAATTAATGAGTTCCAAAAGAACAAAAATAGATTATTGTAGAACATTGTTACATGGTGGACACTTGCACATTTCTGTCATATTCCCACTAGTTTGATTACTGTCTGTTGGAATAATGTGATACTCTGTAAGCATTTGTGAATGCAGCAGGTAGTGAATGCAGGTGCAGGTATTCATTCCGTAGCAGAGGAGTCGGACAAGGCAAATACCACCTCCTGGCGGAGATAGAGGTTGAAAACGTCAGGTAAGGTGGTATATGATGTCGTGTCTAGTGCACCTTGGCCCATGGGAAAGCCCATTGTAGAAATTTTCATATAGATCATCTTGCCTGTTGCTGCATTTTGTGCATATATGTTCTTGCATTTCGTGTATGTGTATTGCTGCATTTTGTGCATATATATACCGAATGCTCATTGTTGCCTGATGAAAGAAAATTTGTTATGTGATGTTTTTGCTTTTAATAATAAATATATAAAAAAAAACAAATATAAACAAAATTTAATATTTAAAATATTTTATTTAAAAACAAAGTAAAATAAAATAAATTTAAATATATATATATATAAATAAACAAAATCGGAAACGGAAACATATTTTAAAATATATAATATTGGATATTGTTCTCCACTCACCAAATGGACAAGCTGGACATAATCATCTGGCAATCAAAAGAGCAAATCTTTTGCATGATTTAGTGTTAAGTGTCATTTTTAGAATCACATTAGTTTTCTATTTAACAAAGGAAAGGAAAGAGGTCCATTGACTCTGGAAAAATACTGATTGCGCATGTTGCGAATCGCTATCCGGCAGTGTTGTGAAAGCTTGGCAACTAACCAGTGAACGGTTATATGCTCTCTTCCAGGTTGGCGATCGTCAATGTATTGGATTGTTATTTTGTGTGTTGCATTGGTGTAAGTTATGTGTAGCAAAATTTTGGATGCTGTGATTATATCTTTGGCGGCTACAGTCAGTGGGAATGTGTTAACAGTTTAAAAACTTGATGAAAGCTTTGGTTTTTCAAAAGGATTGATACAGAATAACGTTTAGGAATATTATAATTGTGGAGTATATAATGAAGAAAATATATTTTGTTATTAAGCAATTTTCCAGTGTTGTTTTATTAGTAGCACTTGATGGTGATTCTTTGATTATTATGCTTGGGCTAGCTATTGCATTTCTTTATGCATTTATAAATTTTAGGAGTAGGGCCAAGCTGACCCAAATTTTGCTTTCAACCCCGTCAATCTATTATGCTTGGGCTGGCTATTGCATTTCTTTATGCATTCATAAATTTTATAAGGAGTAGGGCCAAGCTGACCCAAATTTTGCTTTCAACCCCGTCAATCTCCACCTGCTCGTGGAATTAAGGAAGGAGGTATCGTTGTGTGGAGCATTGCATTGTTAGCAATAGAGATGTTTGGGTGTTTAAGAGCGAAATACGGTTACAATAAAAATATATATTATTTTGTGAAAGTAAGATTGTATTGTCAAAAATGTGCCAACTGAATTAGAGAACCATTTTGCTATTAAATAAAGAATTCTTGGGTCATAGGATGAAACGATATTCGTCCCTTCAATAAAGATTGATGGAGTCTTTCTAAGGTTTATTCATATGATATGATAGAAATTTTCTGTATAATGTTGTTTAGCTGATGGATGACTATTATTATCTTTTCCATCCAAATGAAAATGTTTTATATCTCCCTATCTTGTTTAAATTCATTGATGTAAATACTTGAATATTTTCTGGGAAGTAGAAATTCCGTATCTTTGAATGTTAGAGAGTCTCTCTCGGATACGCCCTTAGCTCAGAAGCAATGGCCAGCAATTGAATTTCCAATTTTCGTTTTCTTCTATGCCTTACAATAAATAAAGAATCCGTGGTAGAATTGATGGCGTACGTTTTCAAAGCGTTGTTCATGCAAAACTCTCTGGAAAATGTTCATCTTCGGAAAGGGAGGGGGACTGTTTTAGTTCCCGCCTAACCCTTTAATTTGCGATGAGCACGGTAAAAATTATAGGAAGGTCGAAATATTTGTTGACAATACTTAGTAGAAGGCTATAATATCCTTTAAACTAACATTGTGCTTCCTTCTAAAGGATGTCGTGCTTGAGTTATCAACCACAAAACGAAATCTTCCTTTAATGTTTTCCGAAGGAATTTTTCACTTATTACAATTGCGTCAGTTTAGTTTACAGTGTGTTTCAGCAAAATTACCTTATGAAATTAATTCACTTTGGATTTGCAAATCTAATCTTGTTCACCGCCAGCCATGCTAAACTGTTTGCAAATCTAATCTTGTTCACCGCCAGCCATGCTAAACTGTTATGCGTCGACTTTGGAGATCTTGATTTAGTTTATTTAATAGGTGACTTGTTGACCATACATTTATATAGCCATTATAAATATTAAAATTTTCTTTGGACTATAGAAGAGGAAGTTTTTCGAAATTCTTCTAACCATCTCTTGAGACACCGTGACTTTTCCTTACCAACCTGTTGGTTTTTAATATTTAGAAGATGTTAATATTTTCCGTATTTCGTTGGGTTAAGTATAATATAGAAGAAGATAAACATGGATTGGAATAACGACATCAGATATCATCGATATATGAACCTAGGGTCTCACTTGTTTTAATAAATTAAAAAAACGTAATGGGTCGAAGAGCCGAATTTTGTGAAACAATTTCTTTATACTCAAATTAAAAATAAATTTTGGATAAGTTTACATCAGTCAAGCTTTCGACCCAATTTTGTGAAACAATTTCTTTATACTCAAATTAAAAATAAATTTTGGATAAGTTTACATCAGTCAAGTAGCTTAGCTTTGTGATGTATGTGGTAGTCATGTATTAAACGAAACATTGGAACTCTTTGTCCTCCATAAAAATGGAAGGAAATTCAGGCAACTTCTCTTTTCACCCTTTTCAAAGAATAATAATAAATAATAAATGATTTTGAATAATAATAAATAATAAATGAAGTGAAAATCGTGTAAGTTTAAGTGCTTAGGGGAAAACTTACACATAATATCTTTAGGGAATCGACATTAAAATTTGTGTTAAAAAGGTACAATGCAATAATATAAAATCTCATTTCGATATTACAATGTAATAATATAAAATCTCATTTGGTTTGAGTATATACCTTGATTTTTATATATTTTCTCTAAAGTTTTATTTTATAGTTTTAACATACCTTGATTTATATATTTTTTCAAAGTGTTATTCTTTGTTCTTAGTAGGGCTTTATGGAAATGTTAAGCTTACTTATTTTTACTTTCCTTATAAATAGCTACAAATATTGATATATTTTTGTTATCTCCACGTTTTATCTTTGAAGAAACTACAAGCTATATTTGAAAACTAAACCCTAATAAAAGAATAGTTTTTATAAGCAAACCATTATAAAGACTCTTCATCGAAGAAACTACAAGCTATATTTAAAAACTAAACCTTAATAAAAGAATAGTAAAACTAGGAAAATAAACCTTAATAAAAGAATAGTAAAACTAGGAAAATAAGGTAAGCAAGGTAAGCAGACCATTATAAAGACTTGTCATCGAATAGGACGACTATCTATGAAGAAGTTGATATTGAGGAGTCACAGAGGTGACTGTTGAGAATTAGGGGCAACCATTCTCTAGCATTAACATCAGGATCAGTGGATCCCATGCTATTGAGAGCAACGAGTGGTGTTATGGGACATCGCTCTAGGTTGTCGTACGAAGTAGTACGTGAGGGAATCTCGTAAGTCTATTCAGTTGTGAAATTGTCAACAAAACTCAAGACTAGAGAGTTGGTACTTGAGCTTGGAAAGTCCAAGCAGTAGATGGGATGGGCAGCATTACGTCAACTAGGATATAAACTGGGGTTCTAAACTGGGGTTCCTAGTCCGAAAAGTATTGACAGACCCTAGTAATACCTTAGATGGAGGTTAATAACCAGGCACTACCATTATTACGCTAACTCAAGCATGGGCCTATGTGGCTGAAAAATAGGTCAAGGGACCATTAGGACAGTGTAAGTATTGTAAATCCAAATCCTCCATGCTAAGAGAAGGGGAAAATAATGTGTCCACCCTTCCAGGGGATATGGCCCTGGAAGGGCAATCCCATGCCAGGATCCCAAACTCGAGAGGGAGAAAGTGGTCATATAAGGTAATTTATAGTGGGAAATTGGCCAGTATCGAGCACTTCGGATTCTGTATGCAACGGTTCGAGATCTCGAAGTGTGCAATTTTATGCCAAGTACTAATACAAGTTGGGTGTGTTTATGTCAATAAATGACATTTTTGTTTGGATAATTTGAAATTTTGAAATTGTGTGTATTGACAACCAGGTGAGTAAACCCAGGTTGTTACAATTTTTGTGTGCTTGATCAAGAATTCTTAAGGTTTGAGGTGCACTCTTAACATTTTATCTTCTAGAAAGAGATGTATGTTAAAACATATCCACTACATTACAAGGAATGTAAGGTGGTACATGGAAGAATGAGAACATTCTAGATATAAAACAACTAATAAATCAAACCAATATGAAATTAATAATCTTGATCCAATTCACATGCTACTTAGGTCAAAGTCTCTTTTGTGCACAAACAATGATAGAAGAAAGATATATGAATAATGATTAACTAGAACATATGTCTTCCTATTTATAGACTTCTCAACTAACAAACCCTAACTCAAATGCTCAAGGGCCAACTCAATCTTAACCTATGAGTTCAAGCTAATCAAATAAAGATAGCTGACATTCTTATATCAAGGTTGTTCTCTTTCAGAAAGCATAGTCCTTAAGGTAGAATTTTTTAGAGAATGTTGCAAGTTCCTAGGTTGCATCCTTTTTTGGAAGATCCTACCATTTGATAAGCAACTAACACACCTCCCACTTTGTTAGTCTCACAATGACACTAAGAGGGGGTGAATCAGTGTAGCTCTTTTAAAACTTAAATCTTCAACTCTTAAAGCCGAAACAATGAAAACTTGAAACCAAATAAAACAAGTATAACAAGAGAACATCACACAACACAAGATGTACCGAGGTTCACCGATTTGGCTACATCCTCAAAATTACTGTTTGGACTCCCATCCAAATCCAGCCTTTGCAAAGCACCAACTTTACAATCAATTTACCAGCACCCACTGGAAGGAGCACCAACCCCTAATTTATCTACACCAACAGAAAGGAGCACCAACCCCTGATTTATCTGCACCAACAAAAAGGAGCACCAACCCCTGATGGCCTCTTTGAATGGCGTATTTAAAACCTCTAAAAAAAATTGTTTCTCCTTCCATGACTGTTCGTTTTCTCCTTCCCTTGTGCATGCATGTGTTTTGGTTTCCAAAAAGGCTTTTCGTTTCTATTTTGTGGCCCTTCGTTTCCTTTTCTCCACATGGGCATGCGTCCGCTTCTTTCCATGTGTAACGACCATCTTAGATGATTTCAAATCATTAAAGATTCCTTATGTAACGTTTTGTCTTATTCATTGAATTTTGTTCTTATGTGACAAATTACCTTATTCAATCTTCGATTTATTCCTTATAGATCTTATGTAACATTTTGTCTTATTCATTGAATTTTGTTCTTATGTGACAAATTACCTTATTCAATCTTCGATTTATTCCTTATAGGTCCACGTCACTATGTAGTCTTCAGTTTCACTATCCTGGTGTTCATCACTAATATCAGACGCATTGTCAACTACTTTGTTCCTTTGGTGAAAATGCAACATGTCGCGATATCGCGACACTTTTGTTTCTCTACCTGCCTACCCTTTTTGAGTTGCGAAAATGCAACATGTCGCGATATCGTGACACTTTTGTTTCTCTGCCTGCCTGCCCTTTTTGAGTCGCAAAAATGCAACATGTCGCGATATCGCGACACTTTTTTTTCTCTGCCTTCCTGCCCTTTTTGAGTCGCGAAAATGCTACATGTCGCGATATCATGACACTTTTGTTTCTCTGCCTGCCTGCCCTTTTTGAGTCGCGAAAATGCTACATGTCGCGATATCGCGACACTTTTGTTTCTCTGCCTGCTTGCCCTTTTTGAGTCGCGAAAATGCAACATGTCGCGATATCGTGACACTTTTTTCTCCTTGCTCTCTCTCTGCTTTGGACCGCAAAAAAGCAACATGTCGCAATATTGCGACACTTTTTCTTTCTTGTTCTTTCTCTTTGCTTTGGACCGCGAAAATGCAACATGTCGCGATATCGCGACACTTTTTTTTTCTTGTTATTTCTCTTCTATTTTGGTCGCGAAAATGCAACATGTCGCGATATCGCAACACTTTTTTCTCCTTGTTTTTTCTCTTTGCTTTGGACCGCGAAAATGCAACATGTCGCGATATCGCGACACTTTTTTTTCTTTGCGGTGTTTTACTTTTTCTTTGATCTTTAGCATATGGGCCACTTCGGTCTTCTTGGAAAATATGCAAAAAGGTGGGTCCCCAATTTTGGGGTACGTTGTGGAGCAGCCACAACATGACAATTTTTTCAACTTTGCACAAACAACTCGTAACAACTTCACCCAAACATCAAAAACATCCTCATAAGCATTTAACATCACTATACATACTCTGAATAACCTCTGAACTCTTGTCCACTGCATCAACCGATCTATCTGACTGTGTTGACAACAATGACAATACTGTCGCTGCACCTTGCTCAACACACTTCTGCACATTTCTCATTTGTATTTGCAACATTGCTTCAAAATCCAAATCCATACATTCTCTCTCATCTAAGTCTAGAAGCTTGAATTGGGACTGCATCCATTGCCCTAGAACCTGTTTGAGACAAGAAAAATGCAAAAGAGGGTGTATTGGATGTATGGTTAAGCTCCAACTGGTACGCAACTTTACCAATCCCACAAACCACTTAACAAGGACAATAAAATTTGGGTGGCAGCTTTTGGTTAGTATCTATCTTGAGAGAATCTCATTTATACAGCTAGAGCCACCTAAAAGAAAAACAAAAAAAACAAAAACAATATCTCTACAATCTCAAAAGGTTGGTTTGATAGATCCTATTCCTATTGTTGCTTCTTGTGATTCTAAGCTTCACAAATATTGTCCTTAGGGATTATGAAAATTGATTGCCTTTGTTGTAGGAAGGTATCGACTTGTCCAATGTGAGAACAACCTGGAAGGAAATTTTTCAAGGGGGACTTCTGGCCATATAATGCATCAAATGGTGGCATCTTGCTTGTTTTACCACCATTCAGCCAATTGACCCACTACTATTGCTTGTTTTGAGCAAAGCACCTTAAATAAGTACCTAAACATTTATTCACTATCTCTGTTATCCCATCAATTTGAGGATGATATGCTGAACTCATATTCAGTTGAGTCCCACTAAGTGTGAACAACTCCTTAAAATTTGCTCTTGAATATAGAATCAAGATCACAAACAATAGTCTGGCATGCAATCTAATTTAAAAATCTTGTCCAAAAATACCTTAGTCACTTGCTAGCTGAAACAGATGTTGTAGTGCATAGAAATGCATATACTTGTACAGGAGATCCACCACCACAACCTTGGGGCCTTGACAACCTTTATTTTGTGGGCATACTTTATAGTCTGGTACAAATTACTTCACATCGGCTTTCAATCCTTTCCAAGAAAAAGAACAATTCACACTTCAATAAGTTTTGAGAACACCCGAATGATCTGCTGAAGGAAATGAATCCAATTAATGAAGCATTATATCTTTGATCTTGGGTGATTTGATCAATAAAATTTGATCATTCTTCCTCAAAATCTCATCTTATCAATAAAATTATTGGTCCAATGAGTTGCCTGCTTAAAGACAACTAATAATGTGAAGTCTCAACATAAATATTTCATTTCTCATGAGCTTGCTCAATCCAAACCAGAGTGCGAAAAGATATGGCATGAAAATTTGTTGAATATTCATAATTTTAAAGAGAGCATCTGCTACCACATTTTCCTTCCCCTTTTTAAGTCACCATCTCGGATTAGCATGGCACCTATACTTGTTCGTGAAGCATCATATCCAATGACATTGTTTGCTAAATTCTAGAGTAACCAAACTAGGGTTAAGCACATGACCTCTTTCAAAGAATTGAAGGATTTCATGACCTCCTCTATCCAAGAAAAGGCATCTTTCTTGGTGAGTTT
Organism: Wollemia nobilis; assembly: GCA_028583015.1. Classification (NCBI taxonomy): domain Eukaryota; kingdom Viridiplantae; phylum Streptophyta; class Pinopsida; order Araucariales; family Araucariaceae; genus Wollemia; species Wollemia nobilis. Next base: position 108,567 of record JAQPPZ010009028.1, on the reverse strand, counting down.
TGTCAAATGTGCTGCAATTTTCCCATAAGTTTTAACAAACTTCCTGTAGTATCATGTGAGGCCCAAAAAGCTCCAAGGACTCCTAATTGATTTGGGAACTGGCCAGTTCTGCATTGCTTGAATCTTCTTGGGATCAACCTTCACCACTTTCAGAGATAGAGTGTGACTCAAACATTTCACCTCCAAAACTCCAGAGGAGCATTTAGACTCCTTAACAAACAACTACTCCTAGACTCTTTTCAGGACTTGCTTCAGATGCTACAAAGGATCTTCCCAAGCCTACTTGTAGATCATAATATCATCAAAAAACACCAAGACAAATTTCAGAAAAAAACAAAGAACTCATAATGACCCTCATGGGTCCAAAAATATGTTTTGGGTATGTTTTCTTCCTTGATCCTAATTTGACAGAATCCAAATCTCAAATTTCACTTGGTGAAAAACTTATTCACATAATAAACTTATTTTTGATCATAAGCTTATTGAGAGGACAAAAATATGAGCACCTCTTCCAGGAGTCATTCTTTTGCTTGACCATGAGAAGTGTAAAGGGCTTGACTATGAGAAGTGTAAAGGAATTGGGGCTAGTGTTGGGCTAAATGATATCTTACTGCAACATTTCATGTAGCAGCTTCTTTATTTTAGTATTTTGAGGCTTGTGGATATCTTGATTAGGCATATGAATGCTCGAAACTAGATGAACAACATGGTCATGCATTCACACATGATTGAGTCCTTTGGGTTTCTCAAAAAGCTTTTGGATACTTTAGTCGCTTTCTATACCTTGAGACAGTTGACAGTGAACCTCTCTAAGGCCAAGGTTATGGTCTTCAATACTACCAAAGAGGCTCTATCCCATCTCCACTTCTATCTTCAAGGGCGGGAGGTTGAGATCACCACCTCCTACATGTACTTGGGGGTTCTCTTCACTAGACCCACCTTTGGGTTGAAACTCACCTCCCAGGCCTTAGTCTAGAAGGGGTATGCAACTCTTTCTTTGCTCGAGAGGATTTGTTTTAAAGCACATTTCCAAGATATTCCAGTAAAAATGAGAATCTTTGATACCTTGGTCAAACCAACTGTAACCTATGGGTTAGTGATATGGGGTCCTAGTCTTGGCCTAACTGAATGGTCTCATGTTGAACGAGTGCAAACACTTTTTCTTCGAAGATTCATTCATTGCAAGGGCACAGTCCCCCGTTTCATTATCTTGGCAGAGTTTGGGGCTTCTCCTCTTTGGCTTGAGATCATCTTCATGATTATCACCTATCTACACAAGGTTCATACTTTGGAATCTTCCCCCTCAGGGTGTGCGAAATACCCTTACCTTGTCCTTTGTTCCTCGATGGACATCTCTTCAAGCCCTTGGGGGGGTCGGAGGAGCTAGTATTTTTAGGTCTCTACACTTTTGGCCAACATTTAGATACAGATTGATAAACTTCCCCCCTTATTCCTTGGGAGCTCTCCCCCCATATTGGAATAATGAGAAGATACTCCATGAGATCCGGAAGGACATTAGCCTCCAATATACCAGCTGCACATGGATATCTCCCACTGTCCCTCTCTCCCCCAAGTTGTCTTTCTACCACGAGCACTTTCTTCAGATACAAGATGGTTGGATAGTCCCCCCACAATACCTCCAGCAACATATGATGCATAACATACAGATTCTGATGCTCCCATCAACTTCGAGTTGATTCAAATCGCCATCTTCTAAGGGAGGAGCAGGCCAGTCTATTTTGCACCTTGGGAAAAGTATAAACCTTCCATAACTTTATTTTTTGATGTCCCATTTGTTATGAGATCTGAGGCAAATTTCATTGCCTATTCAGGGATAACTCACAATCTCTATCCACCTTCATATATCTAGACCAGTGATGTCTCGCACTCTACTTTAGGGAGGCAACTTAGTTTCGTCAACAGAGGAGCTCTCCTCCAGGCGACTCTTTCCCCCTACACTCTCGACCCATCACAACCTACTTCACCAGTTCAAATGGACCGAGGGAGGACATTGGACGGAAATATCACATATCGGACCATTCAGATAAAGGCAGGGCCACTAGACAACCCACCCATGGTTTATCGGGACTCTGGATTAGTGATGGGCAGAGACAGATCATCGATCACCAAAATACATCACATAAACTCCATGTCCAAGTATAGTTATCCATGGCAAGTCTAACAGTGGATACTTGTCCTATAAAAGCATTACCACCATTCGAAATCAATACATTAAAATTATTTGAAGTGTCATACTAACCTAATATCTTTGCAACTGTGCTACCAAAATCAATCAATACACATACCCTTTAATTTTTTATAAAGCCTTGTACCTTGATTTTGATGGTTATGCACACCCATAGGCGAAAATATTGATAGTTTAAGTTGATATTCCTCCTTATCATCAACAATATTTGCCACCTCAACTTCATTTTGGGCACCAAGAATGAGCTCTTCAATTTGATCCACTTCTTCCAAGTTGATTTGGAAAATTTTCTTCTCTTTACATGCCTGATCATGAAGCAATAAAATTTTGCTACTCACTCCTCCCTTCTTGGATTGAAATCTGGAATTCTTGTATTGAAATATCTCAGTGGTTGAAAACAAGATGCATTGAGTTTGTTTTCTGCTACCCTAGCCAAACTTCTTGCATTACGGATCATGCATGTCAATTTACATTTTAATTTACTTCAGCCCATTCCTAAATGTTGAAACTACCACTGCTTGGTCTAGGTCACTTGTAACTGAAGGAGCTCATGGATTCATTGTGGTATCCACCGATCACACCAATCTATTTGCTCTATAGGAGCTTGAAAACATAGGATGATGAAGATCACTTATTAAACTTATTCAAAAGCATCCTCTTCAATTTTGGCCATACAGGAGCATGCCTCTTGCAGCTCATTTCTAGGCATGGTTATCCAGGTGTGAAAACCATCGGAGATACTTTTCCTCCTTCAATAACCTTGTGCAACCACAATAGGCATCCCATTTCAAAAATCCAACCTCTAGAGTTCTCACCTATGAGTATTGTTTGATTAATTTTGGGAACTTGCAAAGGAGAAGGCCACTATAAAAAAGTCCATTGCTCCTCCTACCTCTACTTCCATATCATAATCATAATTATCTAATGTGACGGTTTTCGAACATCACAAAGGTTTTGTGGTTGATCATGCTTGTCTTCCTTTTATTGTTTTCCTCTTCGTGTTGGTCTTCCCGCTGCTAGAACTCATAATTCAGATCGAGCTTTGTTTTGGGAAACCACCAACTAAAATCTCTAAACTTAGGAATGAATATATCCAATTTCGTGTCAGCCTTATCAACACTATCATTGAGGATACCAACCATATCGTGTAAGTTTGATTTAATGTTAGTAACCCTTGCAATGTTGAACAAGATCCTTAGATGATGGACTTCCACCAGACTAGTTGAGGAACTCAAGGTGATACAAGGTGATACAGTGTTGAAGATTGTGGGGATTTAAACCATTGATTTTTTCTTCGATGTTGAGCTTCTTGCCTCATAAATTTTGCATCTCTCCTAATTGTTCTTACCAAATTGTTCTCACCAAACAGCCTTGGATCCTTTCCCAACATTCTAAAGGATCTATATTCACAAATGCACTATCCATGGTGACCTCAACTCTCAAATTTTGAATCATACTTTTCCCAAAAGGGTTTTTGGAGATATATCTTTGTTTTGATTGTCTCCACAAGGCAAGGGAAATGAGATAGGTCCCTCGCAAGGGTCTCGCCATGGCTGATACTCAAGTTTTGCCACTACAAGCAAATTAGCCTAAATCACAATATTATGCAAGATAATTATGTCAGAAGTTGGAAAACAAAAAAAAGGCAAAAATTACCCTTGTTAGAGCAATTGCTTTATAAAATGGTAAGTTGGAAGCACATGCTTTCTCACTTGTCCCACCTTTAGACCTCCACATGAATCCAAAATCAATGCTTTGTTACCACTTGTAGCAAAAACAACTAGAAAATCAATCACAGTTCCACAACTTGCAATAGAACAAAAGCAAATGATATCCGCAATCACAAAACCAATGTGAAATCAACAATCTTGATCTAATTCATACATACAAGTCCATGCCACCTAGAAAGTGCAAAGTTTCTTATGCACATAAATGGCAATTGATTATATAAATGATGATCAACAAGAACATATCTCTTGCCAAAGCGGGGTGGAACGATGAGTTTTACATCATAAACCAAGGTTCCAATCTCATGGGTTGACCCCTTAACATTTATCAAATTGCATGAACTCAATTGGTGAAATACCTCAACTTTCAAGGAGACCCAACTCCCAATCTTGCTAGGCACTACATGCATAATTGTCAAAAACGATGTTGTAATACCACTATATTTCCAAGATGCAATACGTTTGGGGCCCATTTCTCACCTATGAATATTGTTTGCAAAGAGAAGGCCATTGTAAAAAGTCCATTCCTCCTCCTACCTCTACATCCATATCAGAATCATAATTATCATATTTAATGTGACAGTTTCGGTACATCCCAAAGGTTTGTTGTGGTTGATCATCCTCAACTTCCCTTGTATTGTTTTCCTCTTCATGTTGGTCTCCCAACTGCTAGAACTCATAAGCTAGATCACGCTTGGTTTTGGAAAACCTCTGAATAAAAGCTCAAAACTCGCAAATAAACATATCCAGTTTCTTGTCATAATTGTCAACACTACCATTGAGGATACCAAACTTACTGTGTAGATTTTGTTGAACAAAAGTAACCCTTGCACTTATCACATGGACCTGATGTTGAACAAGATCCTTAGATGATGGCCTTCCATTTAACTAGTTGAGGAACTCAAGGTGATGCAATGTTGAAGACATTGGGGATTTAAATCGTTGAATTTTTCTTGGATGTATTACTACTTGTCTTGATTCTAATTGTTCTAACCAAACACCCTTGGATCCTTTCCTAGCCATTTGAAGGATATGTATTTGAAATGCACTATCTACGATGATCTCGAATCTTGAACCTTAATCAGACTTTTGCCCAAAGAGTTTTCAGAGATATATCTTTGTTTTGATCATCTCGACAAGGCAATGGAAATGAGATAGGTCCCCCACTAGTTCTGAATATGGATGATAGTCGAGTTTTGCTACCGCAAGCAGATTAGCCTAAATCACAATATTATGGAAGATAATTTTGTCAAAAGTTGGAAAGAAAAAAAAATTGGGCAAAATTTATACTTGCTTCCTAAAATGGTAAGTTACAGGCACACAATTGCTCGTTTGTCCCACCTTCAAACCTCCACATGAATCCAAAATCAACGCTTTGTTACCATTTGTAATGAAACAACTAGAAAATCAAACACAATTTCACATTTTGCAATAGAACAAAAGCAAATGATATCTATAATAACAAATCCAATGTGAAATTAACAATCTGAATCCAATTCATAGATGCAAGTTCATTCCACCTAGAAAGTGCAAAGTGTCTTATGCACACAAATGCCCATAGAGAAAAACAAATATTACATAAACGATGATCAACAAGAACATCACTTGCCTTAAGAGGTGCGGAAAGATGAGTTTCACATCATAAACTAAGGTTCCAACCTCATGGATGGACCTTAACATTAATCAAATGGCATGAACTCAATTGGTGTACGTTGACTTTCAAGGAGACCCAAGTTCAAATTTTTCTAGGCAATATATGCATAATTGTCAAAAATGATGTTGCAATACCACTATGTGCTCATTTGGGATCCGTTTCAATCCCATATAACCAATTTAAAAAGAAGGAATTAAATAATTTAAAAAAAAAAAATTGTAGTTATAGATTTCTAACCTAACCTAATTCGACACTGGAAAACAAGTCTCCGACGTCGGAGACAGCGACGAAGGGGAAAAGTTTTTTAAAGCTTTATCCCACATTGTCGAGGACAAGCTAGGCCGCAAGGTTTTTATTAACCAACGCGCCTAAGCTTGAGTGCCTTACGAGCTAGGCATATAAGCCTGTGCGCGGGTAGCCCGACTGTGGGCACTCGACGCCTCGTAAACCATGCTTGACCGTTGACTTGGACTTTCGCTCCGTTTTTCGCTCGGCTCGTCCCACCTATCGGCTTTGCTCCGCCTTGGACTTCCACTCAGTTCCCGCTCCACCCCTGTTCCGCCCGTCTGCCACCTCTCGGCTCCACTCCACCGCCCGCCACCTCTCTGCTTCGCCAGTCCCCCCCACCTCAACTCCACCAACAACAAAATGTTTTTGGTGATTTTTTTTTGGCACCAAATTGTCAAATTTTTGAAAATATTGACACAAATTTGCAAGCAATTTTCAAATTATACAAAAAAAAAAATTCAATTCTTGCAAACTAATTGTGCAAAAGACAAAACAATTTTTTGCACATTCAAATCACTTATAAACCAACCACACCCTAAATGGCTGAGGGAAGATGATCTCAAGACACAGCGAAGGAGATTGCGAAAGAGGTCTCAAAAGAAATTGCAAAAGAACTCTCGGAGTTTTCCAAGGAAATGAGAGATGATGCAAGGAAAGGTGTTTGGAAGGACAATTTAGAAGATAAAATCGCTGCTAAAATGGCAAATTTAAACGTGAATATCAACAACTCAAATACAGAAATATCCACTAAATTGGATGCGACAACCCATTCCATAGACTTAGTACAGCAAAAGTTGTTGCTCATGCAGAGCGAACAACAAAACACTACACCACCACAACAAGCATTAATAGGGGACCACAGACCGATCCTTCCTCGTACCACAAAATTAGACTTCCCAAAATTTGATGGAGGCGACCCCACAAATTGGATATATAGGGCAAATCAATATTTCTCTCTATATCAAATCCCGAAGATTCAGAAAGTCCGTATCACATCATTTCACTTAGAACAAATTGCTACCCAATGGTATCAATGGTATGAGAAAATGAAAGGTCCTCCCACATGGACCGAATTCACAAAATGGATTTGGCCCCACTAAATTTGAATATTTCACAGGAGGCCTCACCAAACTTCGGCAAACCTTCGCCGTAAGAGAATACCAAGCACAATTTGAGAAGTTGGCGAACCTGACATCAGGACTAGATGCGTCATTCTTCCAAAGTTGCTTCATCAATAGCCTAAAAGAAGACATTAGAATGGAGGTGCAAATACAAAATCCTATCGATATGATGCGTGTCGTGGCATTAGCACAGATGATAGAAGAGAAGAACAATAACCAAAGGCGAATAGGAAGAGTCTTCCCGGGAAAGCCACAAAATACCTACACCTGCCAAAAATTGAATAAGGTCATATCAATTAAACGAATTAGCCAAGAGGAGCTAAAAGAAAGACAAGAAAATGAGCTAAAATAAAGACGAGAAAAGGGCCTATGTTTTCATTGCGACGAAAAGTTTACCCCCAACCACAAATGCATCTCATCGAAATTATATATCTTGGACACAGTTGATGTCACCCCCAAAGAGGAGGATGACATCGAAGTAGAGGTAATAACTGAGGTTGCAGAAGAAAACCAAGAAGATAAAACAGAAATATCCTTTAACGCATTAGCGGGATACTCGATTCCACAAACAATGAAGGTAAAAGGGTATTTTAAGAAACAAAACCCTATTGTGCTCTTAGACTCTGGTAGCACACAATTTTATACATCCCAGGTGGGCCAAACAAGCAAACTGCTTTATATATCCCTGCAATAACTTTGAAGTCATGATTGGCAATGGCGGAAAAATTGCATGCAAAGGCAAATGCAGGAATATCAAACTCACGATGGGGGAATATAACATGAAAGCAGATATGTATGTACTACCTCTAGGAGGATGTGATATTGTTTTGGGAGTACAATGGCTACGAATGCTGGGCAAAGTTCAATGGGACTTTGAAGAATTATGGATGCAATTTATAGAAAACCAAACTTACACAATTCAAGGTTTAAAAACAGGTCCCATACGATTAACAGGTCCCACACAAATCGTAAGTTCCCGTAGAATGGAAAAGATTCTTCGAAAAGGAGGAAGAGGCATGGTTGTCCAACTATTTTCCTTGCAAAACACCCCCGAAGAGGAACCAGAGACAACCGAATTAATAGAACTCATGGAGAAACATGATAAAATATTCAAAGAACCAGAGGGATTACCGCCACAACAAAGCCATGATCATGTTATTCAATTACTTCTGAGACACCAACCTCCTAATATCAGACCTTACCGATATCCATACTTACAAAAGACGAAAATAGAGAAATTAGTACAAGACCTACTAAGGGCAGGGGTCATTCGACCTAGTAGAAGCCCCTACTCTTCGCCAGTCATTCTAGTAAGAAAAAAGGATGGATCATGGCGCCTATGTGTGGATTTTCGTGCACTAAACAAAATAACGATTAAAGACAAATTTCCTATTCCAATCATTGATGAACTACTCGATGAACTTAATGGAGCCACATATTTTTCTAAACTCGATTTACGTTTCGGTTGCCACCAAATCCGCGTTAAGGAAAGTGATATACCCAAAACCGCTTTTCGCACCCACGAGGGACGCTATGAATTCTTGGTAATGCCCTTTGGTTTTACCAACGCCCCATCCACATTTCAAAGCCTTATGTACAAGGTATTTTCTCCCTTCCTTCAAAAAATTATTTTAGTTTTCTTTGACGATATTTTGATTTACAACAAGACATGGGAAGAGCACTTAACACATATAGCACAAGCACTCAAAATCTTGGAAGAAAATCAATTATACGCAAAGAGATCAAAGTTTTCCTTTGGGAAGCAGGAAATTGAATACCTTGGACATATTGTCTCCAAGATTGTCTCCAAGGAAGGAGTTAAAGTAGACCCCCGAAAAATTGAAGACGTGGAAAATTGGCCAATTCCAAAAACTCTAAAAGGATTGCGTGGGTTCTTAGGATTGATTGGCTATTATCGCAAATTTGTCAAGGATTATGGGAAAATAGCGACACCTTTAACAACCCTACTTAAGAAAAATGCCTTCTTATGGTCCCCAAAAGCTAATGAAGCCTTCATGACTCTAAAAAACGCCATGTGTACCACCCCTGTCCCCTGTCCTAGCTATGCCAGATTTTTCCCAACCATTTATTATTGAAAGTGACACTTCGGGATTAGGAATGGGAGTCGTGCTCATACAAAATAAGAAACCCTTAGCTTTCACTAGTAAGGCATTTTCAAAAAAGAACTTAGCACACTCCACTTATGAAAAAGAAATGTTAGCTATTGTCCATGCTATCCAGCATTGGAGACCATACCTCATTGGAAAACATTTCATTATCTGCACCGACCACCATAGCCTAAAATACCTCCTGGAACAACGGATAACCACCCCAGAACAACAAAAGTGGGTGACCAAATTATTAGGCTATGATTATGAAATCACATACAAAAAAGGGAAAGATAACATGGTCACGGATGCACTTTCCAGAAAGTTCGAAGAAAATTCACAATTACATGCTCTTTCCTACCCCATTCCTACATGGATCGAGCAAATCAAAGAAGAATGGTATGCAGACCCTACTATACATACCATAATTCAACAACTCCAACAAAATCCAATGAGCAAACCCCACTACTCATGGCAAGGTAACATGCTTCGTTACAAAGAATGTCTGGTCCTCTCACCCACATCTGCTTATCGTCCCAAGCTTTTACATGAGTTACATGCTACACCTACTGCAGGACACTCTGGATTTCTAAAAACCTACAAACGAGTGACTAAATCATTTTATTGGAGAGGAATGAAAAATGATATAAAGAAGTTCATCAGTGAATGTGAAACGTGCCAAAGAAATAAAGGCGAAACAGTGGCAACTCCAGGCCTTCTTCAACCTCTGCCCATACCAACCAAGACATGGGAGGATATTTCCATGGATTTCATTGAAGGCCTTCCAAAGTCCGCTGGAAAAACGACTATCCTAGTTGTGGTAGATCGTTTATCTAAATACGCCCATTTTTTTCCAGTAGCTCACCCCTATACCGCTTCTACTATTTCCCAGATTTTCCTTGACAATATTTTCAAATTACATGGCATGCCTTCTTCTATCGTTAGTGATCGTGACCCCACTTTCACTAGTAATTTTTGGAAAGAATTATTTAAACTCCAAGGTACTCAACTTCGGATGAGCTCCGCTTACCACCCACAAACGGATGGTCAAACAAAAGTTGTCAATAAATGCTTGGAAACCTATCTCCGATGCTTTATTTCCACAAAACCCCTTCACTGGGTTAAATGGCTTCCACTAGTTGAATGGTGGTATAATACCACATATCACACAACCATTAAAATGACCCCTTTTGAAGCATTATATGGCCAACCACCCCCATCTCTAACCTCTTACCTTCCAGGAAGTACAAAAGTACCAGCAGTAGAAATGGAGCTGGTTACTTGCAATAATATCATCTGTACTCTGAAGGACAATCTACACATCGCTCAACACCGCATGAAGCAACAAGCAGACCAACATCGTACCGAAAGGATTTTTCAAGAAGGGGATATGGTATTTCTTTGACTCCAACCATATCGTCAAACTTTTTTAAAAATTAAAGGGTCTCAAAAATTAGCACCAAAATTTTATGGCCCCTATAATATTCTGCAGCGTATTGGACCAGTAGCATATAAACTTGAATTGCCAACATCTTCCAAAATCCACCCGGTATTTCATGTTTCTTGTCTTAAGGTAGTAGTGGGCACTAACATAGTTACACAAACTCAACTTCCAGAATTTTCCAATAATGGAGCTCTCATGGTTGAACCAAAAGCTATCCTTGATCGTCGTTTGCGCCACCTCCGCAACCGCACCATCACCGAAGTATTGATTCAATGGAAAGGTCTACCTCCAGAGGATGCTACGTGGAAAACGCTCCATCATATTCAACAACAATTTCTGCAATTCCAGCTTTGAGGACAAATCTTTTTCAAAGGAGGATGGCATGTTAGGACACCTCCTAATGCATGTTATTAATCATTGTTTAATTATTGGAAGAGCATGTCCCTTCCTTCATAACCTTTCATTCATATTTAATCTAACTCCAAATGATGTGAAATAGCATCATGGGACAATTCATCTTACATACATTGATTGAGAGCATCTCATCAAGATAAAAGCGATTCAATCAAACTGCGATTCTGTTTTATTCATTTACTAACTTGCAAGGTCATACCATATTTTGATGGACAACTCTTGCCATCTAACAGGGCAATATTTTAATGTCAATAATATAGGCAAAGAAGGTGGAGCTCCTTCATTTAGCTAAAACAAATATTGTCCAAGGCAAGCAGAATGATAATCAATTCATGCAAGTTTCTAATGCATGACACGATTCAGTAAGAAATCAATAAGCATGGCCAACAAACTCAATAAGAAACAATGATCACATATAAAAATAGCCAAACACAAGTTGCAATTATAAATTGACTAGAACTTCCTAAGTTACTGAAGGACCCATACATTGAGATAGAGCAAGGGTGGATGTTCAAGATACTAACAACTTGAGAATGTGCATAATAAAAATAATAGAGATATTCATGTGCATAAAAAAAGGATATCAAACAGGAATTCACATTAAGCAATGTTGTGAAAGTGATTGATATGATAAATATGCGTCGTCAGAAATTACACTTGAGTAGAGGGTGAAGGAAAATATTTATCTTAGAGATTGCTCCTCAACAATGGTTAAGCCATTGGAATAAATTTTGCATAAAATTCTATTACATACTTAAATGTTGCATGCTACTCAAAAAAATAAATGTGCAGATTGATGTGAAGAATAGACTAACCACACAAGATTGTTATACAATACATATTTTTTGTGCTAATATCTACTTCATCTAAGAAAGAATATTCTAATCCTGCTCGATAATTGCTTTAACCGACAGGTCTAAAGGAGTCCCTTGCAGGACTCAAAGGTGCAATTAGAGAACTATCATATGTATCGTCTATATTAATCAAGGTTCCACGAGCCTGGGGGATGGGGGGACGGGTTTCAAGGGACGGCTCGAGGACGGCTGGGGAGGGACGGCTAGTATAATACTATAAAAATTGAATTTTTTTAGAAATTTAGAATAATCTACACATTCAGAATTCTACACCCAACAAAAATGATATTAGTAATCAATTATGTAAGTGCAGCCATTCATATTCATATTAGTTACTAACACATAAGTGGTATTAGGATATTCATATTAGTTACTAAGTGCACCTATTTAATTGTTTCAAGTTCAAAAACTATAACTTGAAGGTTCAGCCAAGGATATCAAGTGCAAACAATGTTCAAACAATCATCATTTTAAGTAATAACAGTCATCATTTTTTCAGCCACCAATGTTCAAACAAAGACTGTCATTTTTTTATTTTTCAGTCACTAACCGTTCAAATATGACAGCAATCAGAAATCTGAAATATTCATAGTATCAAGTCTCATTTACAACAAAAAGACTCAAAAGAGTACATAATTTAGATCATAAAACTAAATAAGTAAATACTAAAACAACAAAAAGACTCAAAAGAGTATACAATGTACATCATAAAACTAAATTAGTAAATACTAAAATAGTAAAAATAGGAATGAGTGAATATAAAGAGATGACAAATCTTTTCTTTTTTTTAATATACCCCTCATTTTTGGGTACATACTGGGAGCATATTGAGTGGGAGGGTTTGGGAGCATATTGAGTGGGAGGGTTTCCATACTTGGATCTTTGGCTGTGAAAATCTGCATTCAGTGAAAACCTGCGAGTGTAATTCTTGAGGGGGAACGTCCAAAGGTATGTATACAACAATTATATATACTGTAGAATTGAATGTGTATAAATGAAATAGGCTACAATCCCCAGCATGCAGTGTATGTGGAAAAAGCTTGAACTTTTGACCCTCAGACCTGCCATGGAGTTTTCCCATCCAGTTCATCTTCCACCATACATTTTCAACACTTTTAAATGAACGCTCAAAATTAATCTTAGTTTCTTGAACCAAGATGACATCAAATTTGTTCCATTGCATGTGTGTTGCTAGTTTAATTACTATTAGGATAACTGCAGCTCTTCTATGTTTCATTCAAAATAAATTTCATATTAATTATTTTAATGTACAATTTGTTGCATCGGTCATCTCTTAGAGAGATATCTCCACACTTTTGCCTTCAAGCACCTGTTTCAAGACCTACATTTACCCTGATTATTGTTTATTCCTGCTTTTTAATATTCTATCTTTTATGCTTCCTACTGGAGTTTAATGCAGTGTCCATATTCATCTGTTTCCTCCATTAACGGTTATACTATAATGAATATCAGCTGACTTAGCTTTTGACGTAATGTGCTAAAGCCATCACTAGCTTGGGTGCATATATTTTGTGTTGTGTGTTGTTTTGCTGATCCACAGTGTAGACACTGAAAACTGTACCTATGGCGTTTATATTTTAATGTCCACTGATAAACATTATTTGTAGGCCTTTTTGGGCAAAATATAAAGAATTTAACCTATTGCAGACTTTCACTCACTTTTGTCTCTTATATCCACTGTCAAAATACTTTTTGCTTTACATTCCACTAATGTTCTCATCATTCCATGAATAGCCTGCATCATATTCTTGGCAATCAGCTTAAGCCATTACTTACTTGAGAAAACAGTATAGCAGACCTACAAGTTATCATCCTCTCAAGCTCATCCCCCCACTGTGTGTTATCATCACTGCACCAAAACCCTCTCTCCCCTTTGGAAATGTTTCATCCATAAAAGTGCCCAGCCGTTCCCACCCCTTACATTTTTTTTAATTAAATTTTTTTTGTTTCCCCTTTGGGTGAGGACGCCCAGCCGTGGGGGACAGCTGGGCCCCATTGGGGACGCTCAGACCGTCCCTAGGGACGGCTGGGCATCACCGGGGACGGCAGGTGGGGGACGCGTCCCCGTGGAACACTGATATTAATTTACTAATCATGACAGGTTGTCTGAAGTTTTGTATAGGTGGATTCAAGATTTCAAGTCATAACAAGTTTCACAACAGCCATGCCTGGTGAATATTTGCAGAACCAACCTAAAATGCTTTTACTTTGATATTAATAAGGAACAAAAGGATAAGGCTACCATGAAAAACTCATACATGGACACCTATATTGTAATTTTCAATGTTAACATCAAATAATTTGAAATATGAAAGCTAAGCAATTTAATCAGAATTTGGCTTTGCTTGTAAAAGGCAATTTGTCTGTCTCCATACAGATGTGAATTCCTTGCTTCTCAAGGTTCAGCCTCAGATGCTAGCTTTCTGCTTGCATAGGAAGAGTTTCCTTTTAAGCTTCTTGTTCATTTGATGCAGTTATTTTTGTTGATAAGTGCCTCTTGAAGGAGAGAGATGAATAAATGTTATTGAAATACTTATTGATTCTTGATGCTTGGTAAGTTTTAGGCAAACTCTCTTTCACAGCAATAAGTGAAATTCAGTAACATAGTCAGCAGCTCCTGTTTATACATAGCAACATGCAGGATATAATTACCAAATAATCATATCAGTACTACCTCTAAGGTTTCTGGAGAAGAATTTCAGGACCTCATCCACTAAAATTACCTGCAAAACCCATACAAGGGAAGCACAAATGAGCATCAATATTATAGGTATCCTAGGCATGCTCCAATGTTCACAAAAGGAATACTTGCTATCAGAGTAGTAGTCGCACAATAATTAGAAAAAGGGTCATTATAGTTGGACTATATGAAGTGAGTATCAACAAGAGTATGTATGCATATACACCAACATTTTATGAGGATTCTGATTTACATTAGCTACAATAAAAATTAACTGAAAAAACAAAAAGAAATTGTTTACTATGTTCCAGTAACATGAAATGAATAGAACAAAAGGTATTCGTATGGAATTCCTATAAATATAAAAAAATCTTACTGAAAAAACAGCTGCAAAAAAGATCATGTAGAAATGGCACACTCAGTTTGAAACATGCTTGGATAGTGTGAAGTGATTTAAGGCAAAACTGTTTACTTATAATGTTAATATCTCTTCATCTTCATGCAGTTTGTTGGTTCTGCTGATGTAGATTCCATTGTGAAGTGATTTAAGGCAAAACTGTTTACTTATAATGTTAATATCATCTTCATGCAGTTTGTTGGTTCTGCTGATGTAGATTCCATGGAAAGTCGGCCACCATTTTCCTTTCAGTCCATGGCAATGGAGTCACCTGCAAAAATAGACACCACTTTAAAATCGGAATCAAATAATTTAATCCCTTCAGATAGATATAGAACTGGAAATTCCATGAGATGAAAATGTGCACTTACTGAAAACAGCACAGCCAGTGGTTGTATGTAAAGTATAAGCATATGGAGAATCATAATCAGAATAATTGATGAGACCAGCCATAAATTACTCCATGGAGGAAGCACACTGTAAACAACAACTGAAAGTCAGATGCTAACCTATTGTGTTTAATTATTTTATTGTAACCACTGATTTGGACTTAGTGACTCTAAAAACTACTCAACCTTTAGTAGTATTTCCACTAAATACAAGATTTGTTTTAAAAAAAAAATCAATTTATTCAACTCTATGGACTTGTCCAGAAATCAAATGGTATTTGAATGACCAAGAGCAGATTGGTAGATAGTAATGACATGAGCACAGAGTTGGAACTTCTTGAGAAGAGCTCTTACAATGCACTATAATGACCAAAAATTACAAGGAAAATGAGCTAATTTAGAGTAAAGGAACTAGGGCTACACTAAAGTGGATCAAATGTATGGCATTAAATTACAGCCTCGAGGATTGGGCCCAAAATGAGCAAACCTAACTTGCTAAAAGTAAAGAAGAAAAGAACACCAACAATCCAGGCATGAGAGAGGGGGCAAAGAAAGAGCTCCAGTGGATCTGAGCATCAACACTAATCTGTAATGGGATGCAAAGTAGAAGCAGAATCGTCATCATTAACAACCATCCCAAAAGGTGCAACATAGGATCTATTGATGCACCCAAGATAAGATAATTTTATTAATGTCCACAGATAGCCAAAATAGGCCAATGGGATGCATTGAAAGAGCTGTCACATTGCATTGTAGTAGTCAAAAAAAATACCACGAAAATACTCTAAACTAGAGTAAAGAATCTGGTGTAAACTACACTGAAGTGGAACAGCTGTATGGCAAAAAATTGTAGCCTCAAGGTTTACCAAAAATGGATAAACCCTAACATGCTAAAAGTGATGTTCAAGAGAGAGCTAGAATTTGAGGTACAACAAAGATAGAGAGGAGCTCCAATGGATCAAAGTCCCAACATTAATCTATAATGGGATATAAAGTAGAAGCACAATTGTCATCATCATCAACTATCCCAAATGGACCAACACAAGATCTAATGATGCTCCCAAGAGAATGCCCATAATCCTAAAAGGACATAGAGTTTGGCCCCTCAAGACTATTCTAGCATCCATGGTCATGGAATCAATAGGACAACCATGGAATCAATAGGACAACAAATTGGTAGGACAACAAATTGGTAAGTTGTGTCTGTCTACAACGCCTCGGTCTATGAGGCGTGGACAAAACCCGAAAAGAATTGCAGTCCTGCCACAAGTAAGAAGAAAGAACTGAAGCCCTCGTAGCCACTATTATATGCACTCAAAGGTGCACAGATCTGTCATTAACATTTTGGAAAGTTGTAGCTTCGTATGAACATCTATTAATCTTGACTAGTAGTCTATCTCTCCTGTAATAATTGGCATCAAAGAGCGATAGCTTCCCTGAGGTATAGAGCCAAGAATCTTTGTCTAGGATAGTTGGAAAAAGTGACAAATGATCCACATGGCTCTCTACACAAGCAATAGCACCTCCCTCAAATCTTATCATAAATAGGATACCTGAAGATGAAATGTTCTTCACTCTCCACCTCCCCAATACAGCAAAGACGACATAACCTATCGTTTCAAGGAATATGGTGATTTGTCTCCTTGGGCAACCCATGTGAGCATACTTTGAGCTGACCAATAGGAATCCTAAGGCTGTGTCTCCAATGCCATTGGACATAATTAGGACGAGTAATGATGACATTCTTGTTAGGAGATGAAGTAAATATCTAGATCTCCAATCTTCTTCAGAAGAGAGGTATCAAGATCGAGAGGTGCATGGTGGTGTGGTGCAGCTTATGGAGAGGAAACAAACAGTTTTTTGGAGTCTTCCTTTGGGAGAGGAAACGAACAGTTTTTTGGAGTCTTTCTTTGGGAGAGGAAACGAACAATTTTTGGAGTCTTCTTTTGGGAGAGGAAGCAAACAGTTTGTTTTTTCTATAAAAGTGGAGTCTTCTTTTGGGAGAGGAAGCAAACAGTTTGTTTTTTCTATAAAAGGGGAATGTTTTTTCTATAAAAGGGGAATGACCCCTGCATGTAAAAGTTGATTGAATGCAAAATTTTGCCAAAATCAATAAAATAACGAAGTTGTCATTGCCCCATGGTTTTACCGCGCATTGCATGGTTTTACCTGCGCATTGCAAGGTTTCTACGTAAAAATTTGTGTTACTGTTTTTTTGTGTTATTGTGTTTTTTGCTTGCATGTAATTTGATATTTTTCTAACAATTCTCAATCCTCATGAAATGTTTAGTGTAGAAGGCCAACTTAGTACTATTAGTTTGAGATGAAATGGCCCAAGTGATTTAAACATATTTTCGATAAACATCATCTCTAACTGCCTAATCAATTACCCTCTTGATTAACTGCCCTCATATCAAGAGGAAGGCGAGGAGGAGCATTTAAAGCAAGGTTCCATGAGCCTGGGGGACGGGTTTCGGGGATGGCGGGGGACGACAGGCCGATTTTAGCGGACAGCTGGGGGATTTTTACGAAATTTATAATAATCTACAAATTCTACACAACAAAAATAAAAAATACTAAAAACTTAAAAAGTATGCATGTTCTTAAAATGTTTCATTTCAAAACTTAAAAAGTAAAATGTTTCAATCTGAAATGAACGCAGCTATTAGCCTATTGGCTAAGTGCAACTTAAAAAGTAAAATGTTTCAATCTGAAATGAACGCAGCTATTAGCCTATTGGCTAAGTGCAGCAAGTATAAAAAAATTTAAAATTTAAAATTTAGAATAATTTAGTAATTTACATAAAAAAAAAAGAAAAATACTAATAGTTTAAAGTTTAAACTTTACAACAAAAATATTTACAACAAATGTCAAAAATTAAAAATATCAATAGACTTAAAACTACATTCTCCAATATTCCTAACTGGTATTTATAAATAAAAATTACATAGACTTAGAACTATCACTCCTAACTAGTTTAATTTAAATTTTATAATAAAATTTACATAGACTTAGAACTATCACTCCTATTTAATTCATTAAATATTAAAGAGGAAAAAAAAATGATTTTACAGTATTAATTTAAACTTCATAAAAAAATTACATAGACTTAGAACTAACTGATTAATTTATAATAAAATTTACAAACTTAGAACTACTTCATTAAATATTAAAGAGAAAAAAAAAACAATTTTACCCTAAGCTTACTAATTCCAGTTCCTTAATGATTTATTAAATTTTTTTTTGTCTGGATTGGACATAACATTTGGCAATATGGAAAAGCACAGTTAGGGGATTTATGAAGCGATAAATCAACGTTCGATTTATCCCCGTCATCTAGAAGTAATATCCTGCCCTTGTTTTTGCACGAGGACGCCCCAAAAACAAGGGACGTCCCGAGGACGGGAGGCCGCAAGCCTCTGCCATCCCGGGGACGGCTCGGGGAAACGTCCCCAATGCCATTCCCCCGTGATAGGGGGCGCGGGGAACAGGGGGACACGTCCCTCAGGGGGAGGACTGTTGGAACATTGATTTAAAGTCTTAAAGATATTTGAAAGGAGGTAACAATCTATGGAGATGCCAACTGATTGAAAAACATATATAACTTTTGAGTACATAAGAGGACCGAGTTGAAAATTTTTAAAGACATGGAGTTTAACCCCTCAAGACTCTAACATCCATGGCCCTAGAACCAATATAAGAATAGTTTAACCCCTCAAGACTCTAACATCCATGGCCCTGGCCCTAGAACCAATATAAGAATATAGGAAGCAGGTAAGTTGCATCTATCTGCAACACCCTGCTACATAAGGGGTGGCAAAAACCCAATTTTGGAGAATTGCACTCCTGTCCTGCAGCATGATAAATAAGAAAGAAGCAAAGCTCTTGTAGCCACTCTCGTATGGAGACAACTACATATAGATGTCTCATGAACATTTTGAAGAGCCCTAGCTTCAAATGAACGCTAGTTACTTATGATAGTAGAGATAGAGTGAAAGAATGAGGTGATTAGTCTAGTAAGCTTCCCAAAGCTATAGAGCCAAGCATCTCTAGTCATAATAGATGAAAAAAGTATAGAGCCAAGCATCTCTAGTCATAATAGATGAAAAAAGTAGCACGCCATCCATGCACACATTATGTATATAGAAAGAGTACAAAACAAGCTTCTAGAAATAGAAGCTTCTAAGAGAAGAATGATGTGTAATGAATCTTTCTAGAAGAAAGATAAGAAAGGTTTTGGATAATTTACATAAAGACATTTAAAGGATAAAAAGATTATGAAATACACCTACAATCAACAATTTGTCAATAAGTCCTGGTTCAAATCTCTGCAGCACCAAATAGCTCCAAATAGCTCAATGTGACTAAATTGATGTAAAAGGGAAAGGGCAACCATTTCAAAACCCTAATTTTTTTTAAATATTAAAGTTCAACATTTATAAACAAGGCTATACATGTCCAAAACTAAACAACATGGAATACACTATAAACCTAGTTCTTAATGTTCAAAGTCCAAACAACATGGAATACACTACAAATCTAGTTCTTAATGTTCAAAGTCATCAAGATCTGAACCAAAACTCATAGAAGAGCCAAATCTTGTGGCTTTCACAGCAGTTGTATGAGAAGGATTTTCATTATCCTCAAGATTAGGTGCAGCCATGGAAATACTCTTAATTTTTTTTAGGATTCACAACCCACTCTTTTATTTGATCTTGTGTATGTTATTTTTTTAAAGAAATACACGACAAAAATTAGAATACAAAAAATCTATTGCCTTCCTGGTTCACATGAGTATTTCCCATTATTTCCTTCCTGGTTAATAGGAATTTGCCTCAATTTCTACTACAAATGTGGGAAGTATTGTTCAAATGCTAATTGGGACACCCACTTAGTTTGAGTCTGCAATAAGCCTTTGCAGTAATTTCTGGTCTAGATGTGGAAATGTGGGAAGTATTGTTCAAATGCTAATTGGGACACCCACTTAGTTTGAGTCTGCAATAAGCCTTTGCAGTAATTTCTGATCTAGATGTGGGAAGTGCTACAATGACAAGTTTGTTTGCAAAAGAAGCCATGATGTACTGGAAAGCTTGTAAAACTAACTGTACATGAAAGAGAAAATTTAATGCTTGAGTGATCCTCATACTAGGGTTGTAAAATTGAACCCAGCAAATCTGAAGCCTAATGGAGTAGATACAACAGATGATAAGAGGTAGAACTCCCTCAAAGAGACTAGATTGAGAGCCTTTGATTATAAAAGGTCTGAGAGGATTAGATATAGTTGGGATAAAGCATTGGATCTTTGAAATGACTAGATCTAAAGGTTATGATCATGAGGATCTGAGAACAAATGATAAGGGAGCACAAAGGAAGCTTCTAGAAAGAGAAGAAAGGTGTACATGGAAACTTTTTGAACAAGAATGCCAAAAGAAAAATTCCAAATAATTTACATGAGGATATGTGCAAGACTGGTAATCAATATAATCAGTAAATTCACCTACACTTTGTTAAACACAATAATCCATGTGACTACTACTAAATGGTCCATTTGACTAATTTCTCATCAAGTTTATCCAGTATTCATGGTCTGTTTTGCACTAACATCACAAAATAGTCCATTTGACTAATTTCTCATCAAGTTTATCCAGTATTCATGGTCTGTTTTGCACTAACATAGACACTTGAACATAAGCTAGAAGAGTATTTATATGCATAAGGTCTGTTGCAATTGAACATTGAATTTGGAAGATAATTCATGTATTATTTACAGTCTAACTGGCAATGATTAATGTGTCATGAAGCTAAGACACCAATTAAGAGAATGTTCCTGCCTTCTTAGAAGGTAGTTCACCCTACGAACCATCTCTGCTTCCTTGGCATATCTTTTCTCCCTACGAACCATCTCTGCTTCCTTGGCATATCTTTTCTCCCTACGAACCATCTCTGCTTCCTTGGCATAGCTTTTCTCCCTGTGTGTGTGAGAGAGAGATTTGTCTTTATTTTTTTATCAATCATCAAGCATGCAAAGTCAAGTAAGTGTGCTCACACACCATTTCTAATGATTGTAGTGATCACTGCACCTTGCCTACTAGAAGCACAGTGTCAGTTGGAAAAATTTAGTTCATAGAACTGAGAGGCCGAAATATCATTATGCATGATTGTTTTTCTTGCCACAAGCTAGTAGATATACAGCCAGGAAAGTTTCAGAACAAAGCATATCAATTTTTGGTAGGTTCTACACAAATTACAGGAACTATAAAACAAAACTTATCTAACAAATTGGCAAGCATGGACTACTGAAGTTCCATTTCTGATACTTTATGATGTTGCACTCCTCATGCATATTAGATTATCGCTGGAGAAATCAGCAATATATGTAAACTGGATGGTGATCCGTTTGTAGAAGAATTATTCACATAATAAAGAGAATATTTAGAGGAGACTTATATCCATAATTTCATAGAAATGGAGTAAAGAGCCCCGACATTATAAGAATAATGAAATATTGCATCAACTAAGATCTGTAGAAATAACTGCTGAATTAAGTCCTTCATCTCCAACCTTTATGAAATCCAACAGAAAAAAAAAAACAAAATATAGAAATGAATAGACAATATATCAATGTTAAACATGGATAACAAAGACTTAATAAATATGGGCCATTGTATGTCATCTGCAGATTGTGAAGGTGAGAGGTGGATATGAAACATCTTAACTAATATAATGTGATGTTCTATGGTCATTTGGGCACTGAAAATTTATTAAGCATATCTTGATACTAGAAGTTTCTATTAATTTGAAAGAGTGCTTGAATACTTATCAGAAGTTTAAAGGAGAATAACATGTCGGGTAATAAAGATGAATATCTATGGAACAAATGCATGCAAAAGATGTTGGCATCTAATCAAATGGACTTTTAACACGAAGATCCAGGTTCAAATCTTGCCAGGCGATATATGCATAAGTGCCAAAATGTTAATACCGCTATGTGGTTTGGTGAAATACCATAGTAATGCGATCATGATTTAAAACAGGTGGGACCCATTTCAATCCCATATAACAAATTAAAAATAAAAAATAAATAAATAAATTAAAAAAATTTCTAAAGGGACTGCAGCTCATAGGGATCTAAAATACATCATATTTAACACCACAGAACAGAATTTTTTTAATAAAGACCATTTGTAGAGAAAACTTCATAAGAGAAATAAAGTAAAAGAGTTTATTCACTTACATTAGACTCTGGTTTTTCACTGAGGTTATTCAGGGCATTGAACATCTCAACCACCACAAGCACGCTCATTGAAACCGTTGATGGATGCCGGTCTTCAAATATTGACCATGACAGAGATCAAGATTTCCAGAAATATTGACCATGCTTCTAAGCAGTACATTAACTTGCCAAACGGTACTCTTAAGAATGATGTGAACTTATGAGCTCTTTCTTACTCCAGATTTGAGGTTGCGATTTACAAATATTGTATATCATATATGTCATGAAATCCTATCCACATATTTGACAAATTTTACTTCAACCAAAGTCAACCAAAGTTGAAGTACATTGCAGTAAAAGTAATTACTATATATAATTTTGTTGACTAAACATGTATAAATCAAATTCCAAATAAACTCTTCATGGATAACCTTCATCAGGAAACATGATGTTTGGAATGGACTAGACATATATTAGAATTAATTTTTCTCCAACCCGCATATGTCAAAATTTTGACTGATATATGACACTAATAAATTTTTTATCTGAATGAGTGAGGGATATTCATGCTTTCCTCTTCAACCAATATTCTTTGCTTTGTGTTTATTGCTGCCTTTATAACCAAATTCCACTTTTGACAGTGACAAAAGTTTTGATTAAGCAATAGAAAGAAAGAAATTTTATTAACATCCCCGAGTGGTTAATGGGACTCAATGTTAGACTTGGTTACAATAACCAGGGCAGAGCCAGAAATAATGCTCCAAAGAATACAAATATACGGAGTATGAGAAGAACAGGTCTCTGTTAGATGGCATTGTGCAGAAGATATAAATTCCATGCATTACATATAAAACACAAGCATTATACAGCCTCCCACAATGGGGACTCAAACTGTCATAGAATTTCCATTGTCTGAAAAAGGTGGACTTTGAGCAGAGGATGCAGAGAAGCAAATATGAAACAGTTTTTGGAAATACTCACTTGAGATATATCACTCAAGATTCCACACATTTGAAACAGTGAATAAAAGAAAGCGAAGGACCTTTTCCCTCCAATGACCTACCATGCATTCACATAGGGGCCTTCACTGGAGGACCATAGAAAAAAGGACTGACCTGTGTAAGCTGATTCAAAAATGTGAGAAGACATCTATCCACGTTTAATGCACAATCAAGAATTTCAAAAATGAAATTATATTTAAATTTTGAAAATGACCAATGCAGTTGAGTTGAATGGAACTCACAGGAGTGGCATGTTACAATAGAATGTGCTAGGGTTGCCCCTCCTCCCCACCTCCCTACCTCCCTAAACGAATTTTAAAAAATACAAGCAAAACTAGAACGGGTACAACCAAAAGGGTCAAATGCAAGTGCATATGAAAAAGATCAAGTTGAAGTGGACAGCTCTGTGAAGGAGGACTCCCTCTATAGGATGGGGATGGGTGCAGAATATGAATCTGAAAGTGAAGTTGCAAAGCAGCAATGTCAATTACCTGAAGCTGGCACAAGAATGAGGGATTGAGTGTGATCACCCCACAACCATCTCTCATCATTCGAGATCCAAGGTGCTCCCAATGGCAGCTCTCCTAGCATTGATGCTCAATGAGGGCAAATGGAAAAGAAATTAGTGACACAAGCCTCTCCATGAAAGGGTCTGAGAAGACCTTGATCTTCAGGGTGAAGAAATGTTCTCCAACTTCAATATGTGCAAGTTCCAGGATTCTTTGATGGTAGTAGGTGGAGAAGAATAATGTCTCACTGATCTATTACTGATTGCACACAACCTCATGTTATCATGAGGGTGCTTAACATGACCATGTTCTAAAACAACTTGGAACAAAGAAGTAGCCGGTTTGGTGGGCCTAGCCACCTAATAAAGTGCCTTACACTAAGAAGTAACAACCAAGAAAGAAAAGGAACCAAACGTTGTTGACCTAAACTGCACTTGGTAAGTTTGAGGAACTTCTTAGGGGTTCTAAGGAAAAATGACTCATTTAGGTGGGTCAATTTTCCATGTCTACACTATTGCCCCTCTAGAGTGGTACAACATATAGGCAAGGTGGCATTTGAGTTCAAGTTCCCTTCTAGCAATCAGTCTCCACAATGTCTTTCATGTGTCATGCTTGAAGAAGGTAGTGGGTCAGCATGTGATATCTTCAGCTGAGCCACCGCCCCTCGATGATGAGGGAAGATTGCTCCTAGTGTTGGAGCAGATCCTCAAGACTAGAGAGAAGTGGTTGGGGAATAATGTGTTGACGGAGTATCTAATACAATGAAGGGGCCTGCCTTGTGATGATGCTCCTTTGGAGACAACTGCTATCTTGGATCATCCCATCTTATCTTACTTGAGGGCAAGCAAATTCAGGAGGGAAGGACTTGTAATGCCCCTTACAGGATGATAGCAAGCTATCGGTCCCACTCACCTATTTTTGTGGAGCATTTGTGGTCAGTGGATGTTCATGTGTAGGAGGCATACGTATGAGTGATTATATGCATTTGTTTTGTGTTGTTTTCCTAGTGAATAAAAGGGAAAATCACTTCTTATTTGTTTTTTAAAGCACTTCTTATTCTAGCCTAGGGTTGGCAACTAAGTAAAAAAATGGGGTGACCATATAAAAGGGGTGTTTTGCGAAGAGGCATACGTATGAGTCATTATATGCATTTGTTTTGTGTTGTTTTCCTAGTGAATAAAAGGGAAAATCACTTCTTATTTGTTTTTTAAAGCACTTCTTATTCTAGCCTAGGGTTGGCAACTAAGTAAAAAAATGGGGTGACCATATAAAAGGGGTGTTTTGCGAAGAAACATTCGCAGTTTCGCATTTCAAGAAAACCCTATTCTTCATTTTTCCTAGTGGCGGTCTCGTTCTAGCAGAAAGCTTACAAAATTTGAGTATGGAAACCCTTGAATTTTAGGATCAAAGGGCTTAATTCTTTGATTTCAGTTGGTGGATGTATACAGGGTGAATACTTAGAAATTCCAATAGAGATTAAGAGCAGATGGCTCTTCTTCTAGGATGGCTTTGAGCATATATTTGGCAGATCATTCTCGGCACTTTGGATGGCTTTGAGCATCTATTTGGCAGATCATTCTACACTTTGTTTGGGTAGCTGTTATTTGGCTTCTTCTAGGATGGCTTTGAGCATGTATTTGGCAGATCATTCTCGGCACTTTGGATGGCTTTGAGCATCTATTTGGCAGATCATTCTCTACACTTTGTTTGGGTAGCTGTTATTTGGCTTAGAGAGTGACCAACGCAGATTCAATTGGAGTCTATGGCTGATTGAGTCTATGGCTGATTGGTTGGGATTTGGCTTGGGAGAGATTATGAGCAAATTGGTCTTGACCCTCACTTCTTTTATTGTTCATCTCTCTCCATTTACACCTTCTTTTTGGGTTCTTAAGTGGTATTAGTGAGTGACCAACTCTTCCATTGTAATATCTCTTCATCATTCAATGAATGCAATTCCAGGTTTATTCCTCTCAGTTTATCGTTCTATTTATATTTGTAAATTTCTAGGTATTGTTTCCCATTAAAAATATATATATATATATATATATATATATATATATATATATATATATATATATATATATATATATATATATATATATATTATTGTTCAGGGGTTCTATGTCCTAGGAATACCGGTGTTTTGTTTTGAAATTTGTATGTTTATATTTTGGTTAGGGGATTTTATAATGAGCAGCTAAACATGCATATTTTCAGGTTGAGAAGACAGCACACGAAAGGCATAAGAAGACAGCACACGAAAGGCATAAGAAGACAGCACACGAAAGGCATACGGTTTCAAAAGAAACAACCAATCTAGATGCAATCGACAATAAAAGCGTCGTTGCACTTGAATTCTCACAATAGTCCAAGATCAAGATAGAGAGATATTGGTATGTCTAACTCCAAACATGGAATCATTTTAGATATAAGTATAAATATGCACATGCCCAACCAAAGACAAAATGAACATAATTGATTGGACAGTTGTAATCATTTGAGTTTGCTATTGTGTATAAGGGACTTCTACCTATGCAGAATTCCTCGAATGCAAGGCATGAACAATGCCAAACAAAAGGTGACATGAATGAGAACTTATGTATGCGGATTGTAATGGAACTATGTCTATGTGAAGACAAATGATGAGAATATAACTCCAAAACGAGAAGGAAAATGACCAAGTGTTTGCGTAGATCAAATTGAGTAATCGAGCATGGGATTGTTTGGCCCATGATCCTAGTTGTCTCACCCATGGCCCCATCCATCTAGATTCAAACTGTCTGGCCTTAGGTTTAGGCCCTCTAGCTCGACATCTTGATCCGTCTAGAGCAGCCTAGAGGTCATCTAGGCCATCCTAGATGTTGTCCGAGTAGAAAAAATGGGTTGTGGTAACCTAAAGGCAAGCTATCAAAGGAAGAGGAGAAATTTTCAATGCACAAAAGCCAATCAGAAACAAATTTTTTTAAGTGTTTGGCGTTGTTGCAGCACAAAAGGCACAAGCCAATATACAGGCCATTTGACTCATAAGGTAGGTTGTCCGGCCCAAGGGATAGTTCACCTGACTCAAAAAGGGAGTCATCTCAATGACAAAGAAAGCCATTTGGCCTACGCGAGGTGACATCTAGGATGAGTATGAATTTTCTAAATGTTATACAAAATAAGCTATTGTTTGATCATATAGCAAAAGGCAAACAACCTTTTAGGATGTTTGGCTAGTATGGGTAGGTCGTTTGACCCATCTGACAGCTAGACAGCCCAAACCAATAGACAACAAATAGGCTATCCTTATTTTTTACTTATCTAACCAAGGCTATCGCTAATATTGTCTAGACATGTGGCATGCAATGGATGCTTCTTGTTGGGGTACGTGCATGTGCAACAACAAGTGTCCTATGTTGTCCACAAAAGTAAGGCTTAGAAAAATTTCAAATTCTTTCTACCATTTTTACGCATGGTGACAACAAAAATCTTGCCCTCAAGAAAAAAGACATCGTCAGAAGAACGTAGGCACTAGGATTTGAGCAAGGTTGTATGCTATCTAGGATGAATTGTACGCCATCTAGAGGCTACTCAAAGTTGTATAGGGTCATTTGGTACAAGAATACCACCAAACATCAATGACACACTATCTAGCACAAGGAAGAAAAGTTAAGCAACCAATATAAAACACTATGCATGCCCCATATGGCCAAATAAAAACACTATCCAAGGCATGCACGCCATCAAACAAGAGTAGAACACCATCTAGTACATACACGAACAATGGAGTCGTCCGTACAAGGCCTTCCAATGGAGGGACTTGGTTGTTTGACCAAAATACATTGCGTTGTGCACCTCAAGCATGGCACCTATAAGACGATGTCCTAGAGAAAAAGTGCTCTCTGTACGTAACAGGTTGTTTTGAGAAGAGAAATTCATCATCCAAGGCAAAACATTATACATAGAGAGGAGAATCGTCATCTAGGGCACAAAGTTATAACCAAAGAAGTTTATCCCTTTGTTTGTGTTGCCAACGCCACGCATTGGCAAGCACACTAAAGGAGCAACCACATCAAGGGTTGTTGCCATGTGTTAGAGAAGTTTGCAATTGTGAGCATTGTTGGCCTTTGCACATTGAGGCCTTTATTGGAGGATTAGTATTCTACTAGGATGTTAAATAATAGAAGTGGATTTACTTATCTGATAATTTTTTCTCAAAGGTGGTCAGGGATGTTGTTTGGTTTCACACCATACACTTGTAAGATCCTAACCCTAACCACTGTTCAAGCTTTAAGTTATCTTAAGTGAAAGATTCGTAGCATAGATAAGGGCAACTTAGAGATATGTTTGTAACCCTAATCACTGTTCAAGGTTTTTCTATTATGTGAAAGATCGGTAGCACAGATAAGGGCGACTTAGAGATATGGTTGTCTAATTTACAGTTTGTGTAATTTGGTGCATAATAAGGCCAGTGCTAGTTATTACTAATAGAAAATAAAAAAATTCCCAATAGTTTGTATTGTGTTTAATATTTATGGATTCTTCTACACAATAGTTTTTTGGAATATAATTTACACACTCTAGGTTGTTTGAGTTTTGATAGACACAATGTTGCTTATTTTCATAAGTGAAGTTTAGTTGCTCATATTTGTGGTTAATATTTTGTTTAGGTTTCACCAAAAATGATTCCATGAGCTAGTCTCTGATTCAACAATTGCTTTCCAATCGAAGGGTAGGGAGTCAAAGTCAATCTGTGTTTCTCTAGACCTTGCCAACTCCCTTTCAAAATCAAGGGGTGGTAAACCCTAGCCAAGGGTGAAGGTGGTAGCACTTATGCAAAACTTGTCTGGAGTGAATGGCCAACACAACTGCAAGACTAGGTAGATTTACAGCTAATGGATATGTTGGATGACACAGTCCTTCTCTTTTGTTTTGTACTATTTTTAAAATTTGCACTATTTATATGATAGGCTATCAGGAGGAAAACCAACATCATTCAAGTCAAAGCGCAATGTTGATATAGTTTCACATGCCTGCTCACATAAGCCTAATGATGATGCAGCAGCCAAAGCTTGCTCACATAAGCCTAATAAGAAAAATGAATTGGAAAATTCTATAGGCAAACAATTTAACTCATCAACAGTTGGGGACCTCCACAATCAATCAGCCAAAGCTTATTTACAGACACCCAATAAGGGAAATGAATTGGAATATCCAATGGTGAACAAGTTAATCCATCAGCGGCTGGTGAGGATAACAATTTATCAATGGTTCCTAAGATTAGACTTGCAATAGCTAAAGCTAGTCGACTGATCTCAATGCTTAAACTGGTAAGTCTGAGCAGAAGCTATGGACATCTATCTATGAGAGTGGAAGTGAAGGATGAGCAACAAATAAAAGACACAAAGTCTTCTTGCACTGGCTCATCTCTTAGTACAAACAGAAAAACATCTAGCATTGGATCAACAAGCAACAATTCACAAAAGGTAATGAAAGAGGATAAAGTTAAGCTATTGAAAATTCAAGCTCCAATTAGTGTTGTATCTTCTATTAGGGACAATAGGAAGAAGTCAAACACCCGCTCACCAAGTTCTACAGAAGAGAAAGCTAAAGGACGTGATGCAACAATGGTAAAAGATAAGGTGGGTAAACTTTAAAAGAATCTGGAAGAAAGCAAAGGCAACCGATTAGATGTAGAAAAAATGATGTGGCTACTTCTTTGCATGCCAAAACTGTAAACAAACATTCATTCTTTTTTCATTTTGAAAAAACAAATAAAAGTGAAGTATATGTTGCTTAAAGTATTATGCTCGCTTAATACAAATGCAGTAAGATACATGCAATGAGGCATTTCTCTCATCTATTGTCCTTCGTGTATATATATATATATATATATATATATATATATATATTTTTTTTTGCTTTTCTTTTTTATCAATCTTTTATATCACATGCTGTGCATGTTGAACATTGTTTCTGTTATTTTGTAGAAAGATTCTAGGCAACAAGTTCACAGCAAGAGTGTTATACCTCAAAGCCAGAGATTTGAAGGAAAAGACCAGAAAGTCAACATTGTAGAAAGGAAGAAGCCTCTTACAAGTGTCAAAGAGACTCTTTGTGATCAGGTGGGTCAAATAAATGCTTCCTCAAATTTTTTCCTTGCTTTAGATAACATGCATTGTTTTCTTAAATATTATTTTATTTAAAATCTATTCTAGAAATGGTTGACTTTCTCCAAGTATAGTTTCTTAAATGATGAAATGGTTGACTTTCTCCAAGTATAGTTTCTTAAATGATAAATAACCAAGACCTTAAGCTGGGTCTTTTGAAGAGAGACAATTGAGGATTTTGTGCCCTAGCTGATTGCATTGCCCAATATTGTTTGTGCATACTTATTACATGATGAAAATTCTAAGATAGAATTCCCACTGCTTTCTTGGTTTGGTTGGGTTTCCAAAGGACTGTGCAAATGTGCATTGTCTTTGTCTAGAGATGTTGTAAAATCTCTTGTTGAGACTTCTTTTGCTAGTCTTCTGTTTGATACTAGACTGTATATTTTAACCGATCTTTGTGTACTCTATGTCTGTGATCTATGAGAGTTGTTTTATTTGAAATTTATTAGTGATGTTTTTATCTTTTGTGAGATCAATGAATGCAAAGGGGACCTTGGTGACCAAGAGGTTTATTTTGCATAGGATTTGTGCTAATGGGAGTCACAACAGAGGAGTGCATTCTTGTTGACATTTTGGATTGCTTTTATCTTTGCTGTTTGTTTTTTCTTCCTCTGAATAGGACTGGACTTGTGTTTTGAAAAATAATGCTTTTTGGACTTTTGTAGCCTTCGCTTAAATACATGGGTGATAAATTTTAACCGTACTGACGAAATTTCTACCACAATACTTCTATATGGTTCACATGGCTTTCATTTCTGCTTGCATTTGGCATAAGGAAGATTTTTGAAACAATAAGGAAGATTTTTGAAACAATTAGCAAGCAGTTCCTCACTTCAAACATACTCAAGGATGGGAAAAGGATGGGAATATTTCACGTGCTCATATATTTCTTCACATCAAATAGTGAACAAGGACTTCCTAAAGAAAATCAACTTAAAAGCCCTTGACTAGGAATTCAGCCAAAATTCAATTATAGGCACCTCCCTTTTCATTTAGTGAACAAGGACTTCCTAAAGAAAATCAACTTAAAAGCCCTTGACTAGGAATTCAGCCAAAATTCAATTATAGGCACCTCCCTTTTAAATGAAACCACAGCCATGGATATAGTCATTTTACTAGTAATTTTTAAAAAAGGCCTAAAGCCAAGCTGATGGCTTCCAACAAATCAAAACAAGAATCCTATCCCTATTAGAAGAAGATAAAAGCAATCCAAAATGCCAACAAGAATGCACTCCTCTGCTATGACTCCCATCAGCACAAATTCAGCACAAATCCTATGCAAAATAAGAAAAATTAAATTTAGACGAGGAGGAACCTCCTGGTCACCAAGATCCCCATTTGTAGATAAATGATAAGGAATTCATTGGTCTCACAAAAGATAAAAACATCACTAATAAATTTCAAATAAAGCAACAACTCTCACAAATCACAAACACAGAGTACACAAAGATCAGTTAAAATATACAGTCTAATATCAACCAGAAGACTAGCAAAAGAAGTCTCAACAAGAGATTTTAGCTACAACATCTCAAAACAAAGACAATGCACATTTGCACAAAGATCAGTTAAAATATACAGTCTAATATCAACCAGAAGACTAGCAAAAGAAGTCTCAACAAGAGATTTTAGCTACAACATCTCAAAACAAAGACAATGCACATTTGCACAGTCCTTTCGAAACCAAACCAAACCAAGTAAGCAGTGGGAATTCTATCTTAGAATTTTCATCAGGTAACAAAGACAATGCACATTTGCACAATCCTTTCGAAACCAAACCAAACCAAGTAAGCAGTGGGAATTCTATCTTAAAATTTTCATCATGTAAAAAATTTTCATCATGTAAAAAATTTTCACCATGTAATAAGTATGCACGAACAATATTGGTACAAAAACCTCAATTGTCTTCTTCAAAAGATCCAGCTTTCCTTTCGAAACCAAACCAAAAAACCTCAATTGTCTTCTTCAAAAGATCCAACTTTCCTTTCGAAACAAAACCAAACCAAGTAGGCAGTGGGAATTCTATCTTCAAATTTTCATCATGTAATAAGTATGCACAAACAATATTGGTACAAAAACCTCAATTGTCTTCTTCAAAAGATCCAGCTTAAGGTCTCAGTTATTTATCATTTTCTTAATTGGAGAAAGTCAAACATGACTAGAATAGATATTAAATAAAATAATATTTAAGGAAATAATGCATATTATCTAAACCAAGGAAAAAACATAAGGAAGCATTTTTTTTGACCCACTAGATCACAAAGAGTCTCCTTGACCCTTGTAAGAGGCTTCTTTCTTTCTACAATGTTTACTTTCTGGTCTTGAGTAGTTCTCACATGATTATTTTCTTTTCTTGCAAATCTCAGGCTTTGAGGCATAATGCTCTTTCGGTGAACTTGCCCTACATTATTTACATCCTCTAGAGGTTGCTTAGAATCCTACTACAAAATAACAAAAACAATGTTCAACATGCACAACATGTGATATAAAAGCTTAATAAAAAAGAAAAGCAAAAACAAAACATATATATATATATATATACAAAGGACATCAGATGAGAGAAATGTATCTTATTGTATTTGTATTAAGCAAGCATAATATTTCAAGCAATATATACTTCACTTCTATTTTATATTTCAAAAGGAAAAAAGAATGAGTCTCTTCTTGCATGCAAAGAAGTAGCCACATCATTTTTCCTACATCCAATCAACTACCCTTGCTTTCTTACAGATTCTTTTAAAGTTTTACCCACTAAATCTTTTGCCATTGTTGTGTCACGTCCTTTGGCTTTCTCTTCCGCAGAACTTTGTGAGCCGGTTCTTGACTTCTTCCTATTGTCCTTAACAGAAGATACAACACTACCAGGAGCTTGACTTTTCAATAGCTTTAACTTTAACCTCTTTCATTACCTTTTGTGAATTGTTGCTTGTTGATCCAATGCTAAATGTTTTTATCTTTGTACTAAGACATAAGTCAGTGCAAGAAGACTGTGTCTTTTTTTTATTGCTCATCCTTCACTTCCACTCTCATGGGTAGATGTCCACAACTTCTCCTCAAACTTGTCAGTTTAAGCATTGAGATCAGTCAACTAGCTCTAGGCATCCTAGGTCTAATCTTAGGAACCACTAATAAGTTGTTAACCTCACTAGACACTGATGAATTAACTTGTTCACCCATTGGATCTTCCAAGTCATTTCCCTTATAGATTTTTTTTTTTTTTTTTTTGTAAAAAAGCTTTGGCTGATTGATTGTGGTGGTCACCAATTGATGAGTTAAATTGTTTGCCTATAGAATTTTCCAATTCATTTTCCTTATTGGGCGTTTGTGAGCAAGCTTTGGCTGCTACATCATCACTAGGCTTATGTGAGCAAGCATGTATCAACATTACCCTTGATGTTGGTTTTCCTCTTGATATCCTCTTAAAAACAATACAAAATAAAAGAGGACTATGTCATCCAACAAATCTATTAGCTATAAGTCCACCTAGTCTTGTAGTTGTGTTGGCCATTCACTCTAGACAAGTTTCGCTGAAGTGTTGCCACCTTATCCCTTGGCTAGGGTTTACCACCCCTTGATTTTGAAACAGAGTTGGCAAGGCCTAGAGAAACACGAACCAGCTTTGACACCTTGTCCTTTGCACACGAACCGGCTTTGACACCTTGTCCTTTGCTTGGAAAGCAAGTGTAGAACCAGAGATTAGCTAGTGGAATAATTTATGGTGAAACCTAAACTAAATATTAACCATAAATTGGCATAGGGTTATGGAGTGCATATAATGGAGATTTGATTGGAGCAACAGCGTGTTCGTGGGTTTGTTTGATGTATTGGTGCATTTGACGCTCGATGTCATCACGGAAGGGCGAGCAATCTAGCGATGGTGTGGTGAAAGCAAATGGAGGGGTCGTGCCTTTTTGCAAAGGGGGAGTGAAAGATAAGTGTGTGTTTCAGAGAAATTAAGCGCGCCCAAGAGGCGCATCGATATGTATATGTAATGTGTATGTAAGAAGATGATATACCCAAAAGGCAAGATAGCCTAGGGTATTTTTGTAATCGGGACAAGATTAATATATATAAATATATATATCTCGTTTTATGCCTAAATGATGTGAATGATATTGTGAATTTGAAAAAGCAGGAGAGACGCATTGATAAAAATGATGTATGATTGAATGTGTTCTTTTTTTGTGGTGTTGCGCAATGGTTGTGTGTAATGATGTTGCGTGATGAAGCGAGTTAGAATGGGAAAAATGGGCAGTTTGCATGATGGTGGAATGATTTGTGAACAATGATGAAAAATTTTGTAGGTTTGAAGGAAATGGGTACCCAAAAATGTATTTTATTGTGAAAACGAACCTCGGGGTCCGTAATCAATGAAAACGCACCTTGAGGTACAATTCGCTCCAAAGGCACGTATAAAAGGTTGGTTGCACGTTGCGGCGTGCTCATTTGCTACTCATTTGCTACAGTGTGTGCACGTGAGAAGTTGGAGAGAGGAGGAGGAGAAAAAAAACTGGCGCAAAACGCTGCTAGAATTGCAACCGAATTGTCAAGATGGCACAAGGTGGAGCAAGATCAAGCATTGACGGAAGCGCTTTCGAGGTATGTGTCTATTTACCGAGCCGCGTGTGTTTTAGGGTAAAATAAACCGAAACATTAACGTTTTAAGTAAATGAACCAGTAAAATTTTAAAATTTTTGCATTTATGGATGTTTGGAGGAAAAGGGTATTGAAAAATACCCTTGTTTGCTAACATGTACCTCGGGTGCGTTTTTCAAGAAAAACGCACTTTGAGGCACATTTTTCGAGAAAATGCACCTTGGCATGCGTTTGCTCGAGAAACTGCAAACTGATGGAAAAATGGCTCGTTTAGGATGAAAAACGCACTTTGAGGCACATTTTCCGAGAAAATGCACCTTGGGGTGCGTTTGCTCGAGAAACTGCAAACTAATGGAAAAATGGCTCGTTTATCCTATTTGTTGGAAAAAAGCCGTTGGAAAATCATTGACAAAAGTTTGTGAACAAACTTGTCGAAATGTTGTCCACAAACAATTGTTTTGTCGACAAAGAATTGGTGCAAAAACTGGCGTGAAACGATAAAAAATGGTTGTCATAAAATGTCATGAAAAATCGTCGACGAAAATTGTTGTAATCAATGAAAATGTTGCAAAAACTGTCATTACGACGAAAATTGTTGTAAAAACTGTTATGAAAATTCATCGATGAAAAACGTTGTAAAAACTGTCATGAAAAATCATCGACGAAAAATGTTGTGAAAACTGTCATAAAAGTCATCGATGAAAAATGTTGCAAAAACTATCATAAAAGTCATCGACAAAAATTGTATGAAATTTTGCTTGCAAAATTGTTATGAAATTTTGCTGACGAGAAATGTGTGAAAATGTTGCTGACAAAAAATGTGTGAAATGTTGCTGACGAAAAAAATGTGTGAAATGCTGCTGACAAAAAATGTGTGAAATGTTGCTGACAAAAAATGTGTGAAATTTTGCTTTCAAAAATTTTTATGAAATTTTGCTGACGACAAATGCGTGAAAATGTTGCTGACAAAAAATGTATGAAATGTTGGTTGCAAAAATTGTTAAATTGTTGCTGATTTTTGTTGTTAGAATGTTGTTGATTGAAAATTTGCAGGTGAAGAAGTTGACACCACGGAACCGCTTTTTACCATTGGCAACTGATTTGAAGGGGTTTGTGGGTGAGGCAGAGTGGAAGTGGTTGGAGAAGATCGGGTTCTTCAACGTGGTGCAAATGGAGCCAGTGTGGTGTGATCATGCCTACTTGGAGGCGATTTGCAAGAGGTGGGATGCTGACAGAAATACCTTTCATTTCCCAACAGGGAAAATGACAATTACGATGGAGGACATATATCGTATATATCGCTTGCCAGTGGATGGGGTGGCGGTAATCGTGATGCATGGAGAGGTGGTACGGGATGTTGTATTGGAGAGGGTGTTTGGAGATGGGTGGGGGAGTGTGATGGTCTCCAATGGGGGGATCAATTTTCAGGAACTGTACACTGCGTGATCTCTCCTCGCAACATACCTTGTTGATGTTATGCATTACGAGCTATGTGTTGTGAGATGCTTCAGGGATGATATTCTCTTGGAATCTGATATGGATGGTGTGCAAGATGGTAGAACAGAGTATGTAGTTTGCATGGGCGTCCGCTTTATTGATGCAGACATATCGAGAGTTACATGTTATGCGGATGACAACAAGGAAGTCATGCAACTGTTTTTTGATACAATTGTGGGCTTCGGAGCATATTGTAATATTGAGGCCAGATGGGCTACCATTTGAGGCCCACACTCTTGTGGGAGTAGCGGTGCCATATGCTTGTCAATGGCGGCGAGATATGGAGGACAGGTGAAGGAGGGATCATGAGGGGAATGCTTTATAGATGGGCTGATGTTTATAGAGAGCGGCTGACAGAGCTGAGGGCATGTGATATTATGTGGAGATCATATAAAGGGGTCCCTCATGGAATGACGATCAGATGGAGATGGCACAAGTGCGATGGGGGCAATGGGTGATGGGCCAATATGTGTTCCAGCTGGATATTTTCCCATCCAATTGAGCGCAGCGGCAATTCAGGTTGGTACAAGATTTTCCAGATGCACCTGTGGTGATTTGGCGATGTTCAGGGAATCGGGGGTCAAAACCCTAAGGAGCACCCTTAGAGCTAGGGTTGGATGAGATGTTGGCGCTGCCTGATGTAGATGACACAGGGGTGTCAATGGAATATTTGAGTTGGTGGGCTACACAAAGGTGGGACCTTGGTGTAAAGGTGAGAGCCTGGTGTTGGGGTGATTGATGGGGCTGGGGAGGCGGAGTCGGAAGATGTACCAATAAGTCCGTTAAGGTCAGCTAAGAGACCAGCCCAGGTGGATGCAGGGGTAGAGGTTGGAGGCGACTGGGAGGCAGATTAGGGTGCCTCGCAAGAGTGTCATCTAGGGTGACGTGTGCGGTCACGCCAAGATGATGGTGTCGGGTCTTCTCACACGGTTGAGATGGAGACGGGTCCAGATGAGGGGGTCAGGAGGAGATGATTGAGCTATGTAGAAGAGATGTGGGGGCATATGCGGGAGGCAGACGCATGGCGAGATCAGGCGAAGCAGGCGGAGGTTGAGAGAGATTCTTTGCGTCGTGAGCTAGAGCAGTGTAGACTGCAGTTGGCGAGGGTGAGGCAGGAGAGAGACACGACAATGGTTGCGAGAGAGGCGAAGAGGGAGTTAGGGGATGAGCTAGAGCAGTGTAGATTGCAGCTAGTGATGTTATGCAAGAGAGGGACGCGACAGTAGCTGCGCGAGAGGCGACCCTCGCAGTGCGATGGGAGTGTTGCGGTGAGAGCGCGATAGCGGTGAGAGCGCGATACAGTGGTATCAGCGAGGGAGGTAGAGAGGTCGATAACGGAGTTGAGGGTGCAGGTAGCCGAATTGCAGAGTTAGCGAGATGTGCCTCTGGTTGGGCGAGATGCAACGTAGGTGAGCCCTGGGGATGGAGCGGAGTTAGAGCGAATGAGAGGGCATATGGTTGAGCTTCAGCGAGAGTTGGATAAGACATCTGCCGAGAGAGCTAGATTGTGGAGCGAGGAGGATCGAATGCAGGTTGAGGGAGCTGGGATAGTTTTGCAAAGTGAGATTAATCGGCTACAGTAGGTAGTCGATGTGTATGGCCAGCAGTTGGTATGAGAGCAGGCCTATGGAGCAGAGTGTACACATTTGTTGGTTGCAAACCGAATGACATTGCCAGCATGTTTGGGATCATCGTCGTAGGAGTCAAAGGAGTATGGCATCTATGACTCCTTCAGGATCGCGTTTTCAAGAGTCGTGGGCACCCTCAGGAGGAGTCTCAATCTTTGTGTAGAGTGGAGAGGACTTATGAGACCCGTCCTGACCAACAGGGCTTATGTTTGTAGAAGTGGCCAACATGCCACAGTTTTGTATGTTTTGTTGATGTATTTTGTATGTTATGCAGATGCATAACATGTGAGATGTATATGGACGATATGACAATGTATATGATGAGAGCCTTTTGGCGATTTCGATGATTAATACATGATTTATGTGATGTGTGTATTATGTGATGTATGTATGAATATGATAGATGGAATGGATTATGTGTTTTGATATTTTGTAATGTGATGTATTAGCTGACCTTGTTTTGGAAATGTGTATTTGATTTGTACAATCGTGGATGGTAGAAGTAATCAATGACTTAAAATTTGTCTCATGTGAGAAGTAATCAATGACTTAAAATTTGTCTCATGTGACCCATATACAAACAATTAAATGACGATGTGGGAATGCAAATCTAAGTATGATACGAATGCAAGTGACGATGATAATGTCTAGTGGACTACCTTAGACATAGCGCTATTGGCTGCTTTGCATTCTTTCTGTTTTTCTTGCTTCTTTCTTTTTCTCTTTTTTTTTTGGCTCTTTGTAAGGTGCAAATGACACAATGGATGTGAGACGTGTGTTTCTTCTGCAAAGGTGTTTCAAATAGTAGAAGGGATGTCTAGAGAGTCAATTATCTGATTCCAATCGATTGACTAATCAACTAATATTCTGCTGAGCCCTAAACCATCCTAACTGATGTTGAGTTGATCATGGATTTGTGTGTATAGAGTGTTTCAGACGTGTGTTTCTTCTGCAAAGGTGTTTCAAATAGTAGAAGGGATGTCTAGAGAGTCAATTATCTGATTCCAATCGATTGACTAATCAACTAATATTCTGCTGAGCCCTAAACCATCCTAACTGATGTTGAGTTGATCATGGATTTGTGTGTATAGAGTGTTTCAATTTATTTACCAATTTTGAGTGAGGTTGAACTAACCAATTGTAAACTTAGCCTGTTGAGCTAGCTCATCCACAAGAAGGTTGCTAATGTGACAGATATGTCGCCATGCGTAAGACTACTCCACTGCCAGTCCGGCATCTATAGCCCATTGCTGGCAATGGAGATCATCCCATGGTTGTCAAGAACTGAGAATAATAGAGATTCAAGCTCCTTTCCTTTCTGTTGATTGGGAATGTGGGATTTTTTGAATCTCCAAGCTTTGGGGAATCGGATTCTCAACCACTCAAATCGAGTCGTGATGAGAACTTTACCCTATCCTTACTACTTGAGCCCCAATATTATCTCTTTATATATATCTAAAGAGAAGTTAGAGCTTTGGGAAATCGGATTCTCAACCACTTGAATCGAGTCCTGATGAGAATTTGACCCTATCCTTACTATTCACTATTGTTTTTTAATTTGACCCTATCCTTACTATTCACTATTGTTTTTTTAGGGGAGACCCTATCCTTACTATTCACTATTGTTTTTTTAGGGGAGAAAGGGGAAGCTTGTCCTTTTGTCAATTCTTAGCTTTTTAGACCATGTGCATGATAGAATGAGCAGGGGAAACCGTTCCCTCGGTGGCCAGTTATACGCAAGGCATTGTCTTTCCTAGGCTCAGAATTTTATTTAATATGCACATGTGTTTGACCCATGACATAACTCTAGTCAGCTAGGGGAGGTCTAAAGTTGCCTTAGGTTGTAATGACATTTGATACAGTTGGATGAAGTAAACTGAAATGCTTGACTAATAGAAAAGGCTTCTATAATTAAGCAACCTATGCGTAAGATAGAACATGAATTTATTGTAGTTACATGTAGTGGAATATGCCTAAATGTGAGTGACTGTGTATAATGACGTGCAAATGTAAATTCAAGCGGAATGCATGACCAGGTGATGCTTATTTATAAGACCCTATGCGATGACTTTTGTGATTGATTAAGAGAACCAAACGTGATTGTTTAGTGTAACATCAAATATCCAAAAAGAGATCATAAATGCATAGAATTTCATGAAATGATGAATGTATGGATGTAATGAAGGATGAAGTGAATGAGATGT
Source organism: Wollemia nobilis (assembly GCA_028583015.1). Lineage (NCBI taxonomy): Eukaryota > Viridiplantae > Streptophyta > Pinopsida > Araucariales > Araucariaceae > Wollemia > Wollemia nobilis. The sequence goes on along the minus strand of JAQPPZ010009028.1, from coordinate 68,467 downwards.
AGATATTTATGGAATCGTAACCATTTGGTGATGTCAAGATGCATTTTTTTTGGCAACAACTACGAAGAAGGAAGGAGAAGAAGAAGAAGAGAAAGAAAGAAAAGGGAAAAAGAAGCAGCCTATCTCAGGTATGTAGTCGCTCGAAGCATGACCATACAACAAAGATAGACTACTCGAAGCGTGACCATACAACAAAGATAGATAGAAGGAAAAGAGGGGAGGGGAAGAGGGAGAGGAATTGAAAGCAATTATTCTTGTATTTTCATTTGTTTGTGTTGCTTTTGTATTTTTGTTGTTTTTGATGGAGAATGTACAAGAAATGGGAAATATGTACTTGCAAAATCATGCATAAAAAGCACAAAGGTGAATGATATTGAGAGGCTCTGATTTCGCTATTCCCTCAAGGTTAGCCAATCGATAGGCACCTAAACCGAACTTGTGAGTGATGATGTATGGATCCACAACTTCGATAGGCACCTATTCCGCTTAAATGGCGTGGTTTGTTGGGGTTTTGTTGGTTCTCTTTGAGTACCAGATCCACAACTTCGAATTCCCATTCATTAACCTTGTTGTATGTGCGACACAGTCTATTTTGATAAACACGTTGATGTTCAATATCATTGATGCGACGTTCATCAAGCAAGGTAAGTTGATCCAATCAAGCTTGACAAGCAGTGTCGTCATCGATGAATTCTTGTAGGGAGATTCATAGAGATGGGATCTCTAACTCCAAAGGCATGATTGCTTCGGCGCCATAGACCAAAGAAAATGGAAATGCCCTAGTAAGTGTCCTAATTCTAGTTCGATAAGCCCATAATGCTAATGGGATTTGGTTGTGCCAATCACGATGAGAGTTAGCAACCGTTTTGCAAAGGATGGCACAGATGGTTTTGTTCGTCACCTCGGCTTGACCATTTCCCTGAGGATAGTAAGGAGTGGAGAAGTTGTGTTTGATGTATTTTTCGCATAGGGCATGAACATCCTTGTTTTCAAATGGTGTGCCATTATCCGAGATGATGCGAGAGGGAATACCAAAACGACAAATGAGATGTTGAATGAATTCAACAATTTTAGGTCCAGTCGTTTGAATGAGCGGGACAACCTCTACCCATTTAGTAAAGTATTATGTGGCTGTTATGATGAATTTGTGTTACCCGAAGAGGTTGGGATGATTTTGCCTGAGGTCGAGACCCCATTGTGAGAATGGCCATATAGATTGAATGGGCTGCAGGGCCTGTGAGGGTAAATGAGTCAAATTAGCATGACACATTTCTTGACGTAGGCACAGCAGTCACGTTCCATTGTTGGCCAGTAGTAACCCATGCATAAGATATGCTTAGTGATGGTCATACTGTTGAAATGACCACCACAGGTACCGTCATGGGCCGCAGTGATGACATGTGTTGCTTCTTGTGGTTCAAGGCATCGAAGGAGGATGTCGTCATAACTGCGTTTGTAAAGGATGTCCTCCAACAGGGTGTATTAGATAGCTTTCTGTCGGAATGTCTTTCTAGTAGCTTGTGATAAGTCGGGAGGAAGCACGCTAATTTTAAGAGTCTTTGATTTGTGACATCCAAAGACTGGTAGGTTCGGCTTGAATGAAATTGACCTCGACAGTTCATTCGATGAAGGAGGTGAGATGGAAGATTTGTACACATTTCTTATAAACAAGTGGATAGTAGCCGCATGTGGGTTCTGAGGCATGAGGGAGCCAAGGGAAGAGAGTGTATCGACAAAGAGATTGGTGGAGCGATTGATGGCTTTGATTTCCTACCAGTTAAATTGAGCTAGCAACTCTTTGGCTACTCGTAAATATTATTTAAGAACAATGCAATAGCAATTGTATCTACCAGTTATCTGATTAACCACGAGTAAGTAATCACCAATGATATAGAGACGTTTGACACGCATTGCAAGAGTTGTTTTCAGTCATAAGATGAGGGCTTCGTATTCAGCGTTATTGTTGGTGCAATGGAAATCCAGTTTGAATGAAAATGGTAATGGAACCCCTTGTGGTGTGAAAAAGACACAGCCAACACCGGTTATGATCTTGGTGTATTCGGATTTCACTTTCGCCTCAAGGTTTTGGTGTAACAATTCGTTACATTTGGTATCAGAGCAACCACCCAGGTTCGAGTCGCGGAGTGGGCGGGAAGTTGGGTTTGTCGTGCCAGAGTCCTCGCGTGGGAGCGGACGAAGAGTCAAGCCCGTCGTCCAAAGGCCGATCTCGAAGTGGGTGGGAATGTTATGATCCTGGTGTATTCATATTTCACTTCCGCCTCGAGGTTTTGGTGTAACGGTTCGTCACAACACCCCTCCTTGTGCACATTTTGCACCGTCGAAGAATAGTGTGATATCCATTTTATCATGGACATTGACATGTTCTTCTTCGGTGACATGAAAGATATGGTCATTCGGAAGCTCGATGGTGAGTGGATGATCATCTTGGAACGAAGATTCTGCTAATTAGTCTGCGATGACCTGCCCTTTGATGGATTTTTGGTGAATGTAATCAAAATCAAACTCGGAGAGGAACATCAACCGTTTGATTGTGCAAGCGTTTTAATACAAGCGACCCATCATATAGCGTATTGGGTTATCCTTTGCAATGATGTAAGTTGTGTGGTCGATCAGATAATGTCCAAGCTTCTTAGTAGCAAAAACGAGTGCGAGGCACACCCTTTCGACATACTCATACCGAGTTTCATAGCTAATGAGTGTTCGATTGAGTTAATAAATAGCTTGCTCTTGGCGAGCCTCATTTTTCTGAGCTAAGAGTGTTCCTAAAGCAAAATTCGTGGCTGAAATGTACAGGTGAAATGGCAGATGTGGTTGTGGTGTAATGAGGACCGGAAGAGATGTAAGGTAGTTTTTAATGTCCTCAAAAACGTCCTGACAAGCCTGATCCCAATTGAAAGGTACCCCTTTTGTCAAACAATTGCACAATAAACCAACGAATCGATTGGATTTTGCCTTGGAGGCTACGCAATTGTTTCAAATTTGTGGGAGGTGGCATTTCAAGGATGGCTCTGACCTTTGAAGGGTCCACTTCAATGTCGCGTAGAGAGACAATGAATCCCAATAGTTTTCCACATAATATGCCAAAGACACATTTCTTGGGATTGAGTCTGATGTTATGCTCGAGGAGACGGTCAAAGATTATGGTTAAGACGTCGAGGTGCAAATCACGTTCTTTGGATTTGGCCACAAGGTCATCGACATAGTCATCCATGATTTTTTGCATGTAATCGTGGAATATGTAAGTCATGGCACGTTGATATGTGGCACCTGCGTTTTTCAGGTCGAACGGCATGACCTTGTAACAAAATGTCTATTTGAGTATATTATATTCTTTAGGTACATGTCAATGTACCACCTTGGGTACATTATTAGATTAGGAGTATAGCTTAAGTTACTTGGGGTAGAATCAATAAATGCACAAATGCCAATGTGCAATGATGTAAATGTGTAAGGAGTCCACTTGTACATGAGTCATAGTAAAGGTAGTTAGGAAGAGTAAGGGCCAAGTTACCTATTTTCTATATAAATGCCCCATAGTGAATAGAATAGTGAATGAGTAATGTAGGAAAGATTACTATAGTGTAGTAGTGTAGTAGTGTAGTACAATGTAGTTTTCCATTAGAGTTCTAGAGTGTTCACTTCCTCCATTACTTCGCATTGTACTATTTTTGCAACTTCCATTAATAGCATATTTCGGTGTTATTTCAAAATTCCATTGTCTTACATTTCTGCATATTTTGCATCCTGTGATTGCATTCTCCCATAGCATACATTATCAAAAGCTAACAGTGGTATCAGAGCCACAAGGGACCACTATTGCTACTGTAGGCCTGAACTTTGTTGTGTCTTTGCAAACCGGATCCGCCACTGAATGCAAACGCCGCCACAAGGGATTGTTTGATAGAAAGAGCCACGGTAGGTCAATAGGAATAGGGAGAGCCACAAGAGAGATTGAGAGGAGAAGCAAATCTCAATTCCAAAATTTCAGAGATTGCATTTGGCTAGAGTCTTCCCACAGACTTGCAAAAAAACTCATGAAGACTAGGACTCAACATTCGTCTCACTAGATTGACAAATTAACTAGTGAAGATTCATCATTACCAAATTTAGAATCATCATACTAATACTTTGTTGCAGGAAAAGGAGATTTCAAGAACCTAAGCAAAGTCTTGTTGCAGACCTGCACATTCTAGAAGAGAAGGCCATAAGAAGCCTTGTAGCAGATTCGAGAAGAGACTCCAAAAAAGAGTCCGTGAGAGATAGGAGATTGGTGATCTCCTTTGTTGATTGAGACTTCTTCCAAAAGAAGCTAAAGAGACCCATCAAAGGTCTCGGTGAAGAGCTTCCAATATTGGAAGAGGATTATCAAGATCTTGTTCCAGATTTCAAAGATCCGTGAGAAAGATCTCATTGCCAACACTTCTATAACAAAAGGTTGAAGAAAAGGTCTCATTCGAAATACCAAAGAAGCTGCAAGACTGAAGATCTTGGAGAGGTCTCAAGGAGAAACAAGATGAAGGCTTGGAGAGCCTTATTGCAGAGTTCGAAGAAGCCATTAAAGGAGTTCCTAGGAGAACTCATTGGAGAAATTCACTACCAAGGAGAAGCTCCTAATAGTGAAAGAATTGGGACAATTGTTGCCATCCGACAACAAGCCGAAAAGGAGAAAGATTTAGCAGGCAGTTTGCCAAATTTCAGGGGAAACTAGTGAAGATTCAAGACTCTCAGATTCTTGAGAAGAAAGCCCCGTTTGAAGTCAGAATTCAACAAGGAGGTTGAAGGAGAATTCAGACAGAAGAAGCCCACCAAATCCAAGAGATTTGGTGGTTGCCTTTCACAGCTAAGAAGGCATATTTCGGAGATAAGGGTTTGCTGGATCTACAGCAAAATACTGAAAGGGTTCTTGAAGAACAACATTTCAGTGGATAGATTGTCTACTAGAGGGCAGCAATCAAGACAGTATTACTAGTTGCAAATCTTCGGAGTTCCAGGCAACATCCTGAAGGAGAAGTTGAAGTCGTCTACTACAATTTCAAGGTAAGAAACTAGAAGGGTTCATAGCTGCGAGCAACCACCATTCCAAACATAAACTTGGTGAATAAAATTATCAAGATATTCATCATCTTCAAAGGTCGTCAAAGGTACCCAGGTGTTGTAGGTGAGTTGGAGAGGAGAGGGCAATCCTCCAAGGGACGTCCCAGGTTCGAATCTCCACCCTACCAAAAAGTTGAATTGGGTACCCAAAATCCAATTGATAATGTTGGTTCGGGCAGGGCCGGGCGCGACTCCTGGGTGACTTTGACGGTGTAGAACCCCCTGGTCGTCGTCTCTCAGACCAAAGCGGCCCCGCAAGGGTTTTTTTGTTTAAAATAAAAAAAAAGGTCGTCAAAGGTAAGCAACTTAGGTGCAAAGGGTTCATTACTTGAACACTTATTCAGATTACTACTTAGCCTCATTAAGCACCTTATTAGAATTCAAAAGTTGCAAAGTAGAAGGTTGAATTTTAAGTCTTCAAAGGAAGTGCAGAAGATAATTTAAGGGTTATTACCTGCACATTAAATAGGAGTTAGATACATTCTTCCTATTATCTAGTTATAGAGAAGAAGACTACATTAAGTTGTAGAGATTATAGAGCATTCTTTAAGAGTTAGAATTAGTGCATATTACAAGTTACTTTTAAGGAGTAATAAGAAGATTGGATTTGCACTATATTAGTTTCTCTTAAAGCTTATTAGAAGTGCACTAAATATTTCAGTGGTGTAAGATTAGTGCAAAGATTAATCTCTTCTCTATTGGTTATATGATTATTAGTTTGGGTTCACTGTTACTAAACTATCCAAGTGAAAGAGTTAGATACTAGTATTGCCTAATAAGAGAGGGAAAAATACATTGCTCTCAAAAGAATAGAGCAAGTAGTGGCCATATCCAAGAAGCCAAAGGAAAGCTTCGGATCACTCTACGTAAGTCCTCAAGCTATACAGTGAGGAGCCTTCATATCAAAGGAGGAAATAGCATTAAAAAAAGGAGACAAGGAAACTTCGGTTTAAAATAAAGTCTCTGATTCATATTATACAGGTGCATCACATCCCTCCTAAGGAGGACAAAATAGAAAGCGTCTCAAGACACTAAACAGCAGGGTTTCTACATCCACTATTGGTAAATCATCAAAGGTAGAAGGAGAGCCAACCTAGGGCTCACAAACATCAGTTTACAGGTGTCTAGAAACACCACTCTAATCACCAAAGCAAGCGGCCTCAAACGACGTCAACCTGCAGCAACATAGAAAGACTTGCACTCATTTACAAAGCAAGGAAAACATCAGCAAGGAGAGATATGTAAAGCGAATTGAAGGGTGCAAAATACCTCAATCTAGCGTGGAGAAAATTTCCAGCTAAGGGCAGCACTTGCAGTCTCAAACAAAGCGCCATAGAACCATCGTCAAGCGCCTAGAAGCACCATCGAACCAAGAGCCAACGTCCTAAGAAGAATAGCACCTTTGCTCTTCCTGAAGGAAGAGTTGAGAGCAAGAAAACAGCTGGATATACATTGGCAAGAGAAGTATATAGAGTGGAAGACGTTGGAGGGAAGCAGAAAACAGCTGGATATACATTGGCAAGAGAAGTATATAGAGTGGAAGACGTTGGAGGGAAGCATTTCATGCAATTGCCACTTGTCACAACTGACAGAAGAGCTCATAATCCCTCAAGAAATAAAACACTCATTCCTTGAGTGTTAGAATAATCATTCAGGAGTTACAAGGTATAAAGAAGCGTTACAACATATCAAGGTTACGTAGGTGTCATCCCAAAGAACGTTGGAGCTCACAAGCCACGTGGAGAGGTGTTAAAATCATCTCAAACGTTATACAAAGAAGCTTATACCACGTAGAAGACATCTGAAGGAGCTCACAGCTACATAAGCGCCCAACTCTAAGGTGAAGAATAAAAGCAAAGTCTGATAGAATATTGCAAAGTCCAAGAGAGTAAGAGCGTGTTGTAATTGGAGTCAAAGAAGGCAGCACAGGACTGTCATCAACCAACGTTGTTGGAGAGCATTGAATGCTCAATATCATAAGCTAAGACCAGCGCCATTTGGAGAGAAGACCAAGCGAAAGAATAGCAAATCGGAGCACGCGGTTTTTACAGCACAGGAAGGTCAAATCAGCGAAAGGAGCATTGAATGATCCTCTTCCTTAGCCATCATAGATGAAATACAAGCTTACATTAGCTCAGCAGGAACATCTATAGAATCTTGGAAAACCTTAGAGAAAATATTTGGAAAATATTTGAAGGGAAAAATAAAGCCACCATCTTAAATCTTGAAACTCAATTACATTCACTAAAAATAAACAGTGGTGAAAGTTTAGAACTATTCCTAAGGAAGGTAGCAGATATCAAAGGAAAATTATTAACCTTGGGAGAAGAGGTTAAATATAAATTTATTGTTCAAGTAACCTTGAGAGCACTTCCAAATAGCTACAAGCATCTAGTTACATCTTTACAAGTTCTAAGTAAAGATACAGCATTTGATGAACTAATCAACATTCTTCAAGAATATGAGGTAGAAAATACAGTGAAAGATGAAATGACTAACAATGCATTGGTCTCAAAAGATAATCCACAGGGAAACATTGCTTCATCATCAAAAGGTCGAAGACCATGGAATAACAAATATTGTCAGATATGCAGGAGAAAAGGTCATAGCACTAGTTATTGCATATTCAATCCAAGAAATAAAAATCAAGGAAACCAGATGAACTATGGAAGCCAACCAAATAGGGCATTCCAACCAAGGCAATATCAAAATAATCCTCGACAACAACAATTTCAGTGTCAAAACAATTATCCACAATTGGAATATCGAGAAGGGAATAAAAAAGGACATCTAGCTCAGAGGATTGAAGAAATTGAAAAACTGGACGATACTACAGATGATCAAGAAGTCAAAGCTCTTTCAACAAGGGTAACATTTTATGAAGACACTAACTACTTGCTTGAACAGGTTACACGAAATAGAGAAAAAGATCCATATTACCCAAATAATGTAATACAAGGGGGTGTTAGAGTATATTACATTATTTAGGTACATATCAATGTACCACCTTGGGTACATTATTAGATTAAGTGTATAGCTTAGGTTACTTGGGGTAGAATCAATAAATGCACAAGCGTCAATGTGCAATGATGTAAATGTGCAAGGAGTCCACTTGTACATGAATCATAAGAAAGGTAGTTCGGAAGAGTAAGGGCCAAGTTATCTATTTTCTATATAAATGCCCCATAGTGAATAGATTAGTGAGAGAGTAGTGTAGGCAAGATTACTATAGTGTAGTAGTGTAGTACAATGTAGTTTTCCATTAGAGTTATGGAGTGTTCACTTCCTCCATTACTTTCCATTGTACTATTTTTGCAACTTTCCATTAATAACATATTTCAGTGTTATTGCAAAATTCCATTGCCTTACATTTCTGCATATTTTGCATCTTGTGATTCCATTCTCCCATAGCATACATTATCAAAAGCTAACAATGTCCCCTAGGGCGTTATGCAGGATGTCTTGTGTTGATCGTCGGGATGAACCCGAAGTTGATTATAATCGGAAAAGCCATCCATGAGAGAGTAGTTTGTGCCCGACGCAGGAATCAACCAGAGTATCAATGTTGGGAAGAGGGAAGTCATCTTTAGGAGATGCGAGATAGAGGTCGCAAAAATCTATGCAGATGCGTATTCCTCCCTTAGGCTTTGCTACGGGAACAATGTTGGACACCCATTCAGGGTAGTCAATGGGTTGAATGAAGTCGGCTCTAACAATTTCTGTAGCTCGTCTTTAACCATCAAAGCGATGGTAGGATGCATTTTTCGTATGTGTTGTTTGATAGGTTTTGCATCCTTGTCTAGCGTAATGTTGTGGACCACCATGTTGGGGTCAAGGCCAGGCATGTCAGTGTAGGACCAAGCAAACACTTTTTTGTATTTCTTGAGGAAGGTGTGGAATTTTTGTCGTTCGTCGGAAGACAAACTTTTGCCTAGCTGAATGTTATGCGCGGTTTGAGGGTCCTCACTAATGTCGACGTCGATAATTTCCTCTACAAGCATGTGAGATCCATCCTGTAGTTGAGCGGGAATAGGAATAAAATTCAAATCATCCACTGCCTGTCCTACAAGAGGGTCGTTTTCATTATCAACGTCCACATTGTGGATAGTAGCATGCGGATCGAGTGGAGGAATGCAGGTGTTAGCATGATGAAGAATTTGTGGGGTGGGGAGAAAGTGACTTGGCAATGGATTGGGAGGAAGGTGATCAAAATTTATACCATCCGGATTGATGGAGAGAATGCGATCAGGATGCGCTGGATACCGAAGTGGGGTAAACAGGTCTAGTGAATCATGTGAATGGTATGATCGGTTGATGGTGCATGGTGCACCATGCGAGAAGGTGAGGGGGCTTGAACTGTATCTTGAGGTGGATATGAGGGCGGTTGTGGATGTTGTTCTTGTGGGAGAAGAAACGGTAGGATGGGTAGGGGGATGGGAAACAAATGGAGGAAATCGAAGTTTGTTGCAAGTGGTGTGGTGATAGGAAAGATAGGAGAAGATATTTACTCTAAACTATCTGAGGTGATAGATGATATATCAAATTGTAAATCCATGTCGACGGGCGACTAAGGAGAGTGGCTTCCAAAAGAAGTGTCAGATTCGAAATGCGTAGTGTTTGCTTGTTCCTCAACTAGAGCCATAAGGTGAAGATTAAGTAGTTCGTGTATCATCAGATTGACATTGTCGCTATTATATCCTAAGTCGGATGTGGCATTTGGCTGTAGGATGTGAGGAGTGGTGTGGGTACGACATTCGGACTCATGGTGACATAAACCCAATCCCTGTCGATTGTGATGTTGAAAATGGCATGTGGGAAAGGATGGGTCGGCATGTATTGGAGTGTCAATTTGTTGTAAGGGGTGATGAAGTCCATCGTAGACAAAATTGGTGGGATTTGTGGGGATTCCAATTTGAATGACATCATCGACAATCAAGGGCATGTGTCGTGGTTGACCGGAATCTCTTGTGGAGGTGGGTGACTCGTGTTCGGGTGGATCAGAAGGTTCCAGGTGAATCATGGCCACTTGGAAGAAAGAAGGTGGGATGTCGATGGGTGATTGAGGCAACTGCCTTGCAATAGGAGAGTCACAGTCAGAGTCGGTGATGCCTCTTCATCCTTCGTAGATGTGATATCCATGTTTTGCATTTCGGAAACGAGTAAGTCCTCAATGTTGTCATGATAACCCAAGCCAAATCTGTCGTTTGGTGGTAGGGAAGGGTGATCAATGATAGAACATCATCCCTGTTCATGACGTCCGAAACCAAATCCATGCCAGTTGTGATGTCAAAGATACCGGGAGGCAAAGGATGGATTGGAGAGAAAGTCAAGGTTGGCGGAAGGTTGAGGTTCGGATGCTGGGGGGCTCGTTGATTGTAAAGAGGTATTGATTCCTCCATAGACAAAGTTAGTTTGGTTGGTGGGAACCCCCATTGGAATGACCGCACCAACCGTCAAAGGAACGTTTTGGGGGCGACCAAAGTCGCATGTGGTTTGGATGTTGGGGTGTTGTGTATCACATATTCTCCGATTGCTAGGTTGGTCATTAGTACCGAGACATGTGGTGTCTCAGGATGCGTTTGAGGTGTTAAAGAACCAGCATTTGGTGAGGGAGCGGAAGTAGAGTTGGAGGCCTGCAATTCTGATGAATGGTTGGTGGGCGAAGAGGATATGATGGGCGGTAGAGTACTAGGAGGAGGGGGACGAGGATTGGAAGTATTTACAGGTGGGTGGCGTGGGGGCCTATGAGTTGTGTATGAGCGAGGGGTTAGATCAATTATGGATTTTTGGATGTCAGAGTGGAGGCGAGTGCGATATTGAGTGGTTGGCGGGGTGATTGTGGTACTTCCAAATGAAAAGGGCTCTTGGGGTGATTGAAAGGGGAAATGGGAGGTGTAGTGGTGTTGGTCGGGGGTGTGGGTGTAGGAGTGGTATGGGGGATTGCAAGCATGCGATTTGCTCCGCGTGGAGACCACATGTGAGGTTTGGAGCATAAACAAGTGTGCAAAGTGAAAAACTGTAGGAATTTTGACAATATGAGCTTTGGTGACTTTGTCTGTAACCAACTAAACCTGTTTTGGTCAAAACGGACCTCGGGGTGTGTTTTTTGGTCAAAACGAACCTTGGGGTGGGTTTTGTAGAAATACAATGCTTTACAGATCAAAGTGCAAATATGGATTTTTGGGGTTCCTGAAACCAGTTTTGTGCAAGTTGGAACAATTTTGAGACGAGTTGAATGGTGTTGCAACCATATGTGTGTATCAATTTTTATGCAACCCAAACAACAAGCATGAGTTGTGTGTTATGTTGAAAATTGTTGCTTGAAAATCTTGTTTTGTAGTTGATGTGTGTTTGGATGTAAAAGACCTCCACATAGACAAAGATCGATCACCGATTTTCTCAGTGGACATTCCTCAACCTTGATTGCTAGGAGAGACTAGGGCTCGTGGTTGTGGGCGGATGCCCTTTTGGGCAACCCTCCCTTCTCTCTCTCCTGTCCTCTCTTCTTCCTTCCCACTTTTCCCTTTGTTGGGCGCGTTCGCCCACTCGATTGTCGTTATGGTTGTCCTTTTCACAGTCCCTTACGTCATCTTTGGCCCATTGTGGAAATTAATAATATTTCATTTTCATTTCATTCCTACAAAAACAAGGTATGTGGATGATATCTAAGAGGAACGTTAAAGTACCGCTATCCTATTGTACCCTAAAGTACGCTAGGAAGAGTGAGACCAAAACGGGCGAAAAGCATCCTATATGAAAAATGCCTTGGTGTGACTAGGAAGAAAGTACAAAATGCCTCTTATGATAAGAGATGGCGTTGTCTAAGACCTGCTACCAGCATACCCATGCTTTCGCTTCACCCTCGGACGGGCTTAGTTAAGAACAACAGCTGCGCACTCACAAATTATATAAGCCCATGTAAGTAGGGGTGTCTAGCCTAGTCCTACCTCGAGCAAATCTCAAGAGTAGGGGGTATTTCGGTGATGAAGTCCAAAAGATCACTCGTGGGGACTACTAGGTTGTGTAGGGGGCGATTCAACGCTTGCTAATGAGAGCCAATGTCGTTGATCTCTATTGGTGGTTGGTGATTAAATCCAACGCAAACCAATGTCAAACCTTGGCGGTTGGTGATGAAATCCAACACAAACCTAAGGTGCACTGTGCGTGAGTGGGTGGTGTTCTTTTTAAGAAAGACAATACAAAAGGAAACTAATGCTAAGAACGAGACAAAAGACAATCTGATTTTAAATATGCTTTTTAAAATAAAGATACCTTTTGGAAATTAAACCAAGTTAACTTTGAAGCTACCCAACGATTTGAGTACGTTTTGAAAGAGGAAGGAACAATTCAAAAGGAAAGAAACGATGATTGTTCAATTTGCAACACAAAGTGAAAATAAAAGAAAACAAGCGCAAATTTTAATGTTTTGGACTATCTACTGTATGTTCCCGCATCTAGGTGGCTGCTATGGTCTGACAAAGGTCTCTACACGTGTGAAAGTGTGAAACGCACCTCAAGGTGCATTTTCAGAGCTGATCGCACCTTGGGGTGTGTTTTCCTCGAAAAGTGAAAATTTCTGCAGTTTGAGACTTGTGACAGGTCTGGAAGATAGAAAATAGGGGATTTGCGGGTCGGTACCTATGATTTTGCCAAAAAAAACCTCAGAATTTTGCTAGATGAAATGAAAACCTATGTCGCATGCAAAATACTGAAAATAACATTAAATAGATGAAAAGAACAACGTAAAGGTGACAGAGCAGAAGTCACAAAGTTGTTGATATGAGGTTTGAAGTGTGTTTCAGGATTTGGGAGAGTCCATGCCTAGTTTTGTAAGACCTGTAATGATAACAAGACCACAAAAGTTGTTAGACATCTATCAAACTAACACAAGCATATAAAACCGTGATCGCCAAATGAAACTAAAGCAAATTATGTCGCTCGTATTGATAAATGTAGAAGTGTTACAAAGTGTTTCTCAAACTCTTTTACAATATGCCCCAAGGGCCACAAAATAGGGACTCTTAAAAGAGGGACCCTAGCCACCGATATTCTTCGCAGCACACCAAGGGTATCTCTTCGATTCCTCAGAGTTGAAGTGGGCTTATGAAACGTGCCACCTTGAGCTACACCTATCTACAATACTTGCGTAACCCTACAAAAACGTGTTAGATCATTTGGAGGCCTGTCTCAATTAGACCTCCTGTAATGAAAGACAAATCGACCCAAATGAAAAGGAATGCATGATATAAGTTGTAAATTGACTTGAAATTGACAAAGGAACAGTGTTTTACCTCGCTGGCCCGTTTGCCAACCTGAAACTGGAAAACGAACCTCGGGGTGCGTTTTCACTTCTGAAAGTTGCAAAGTGTTGCAGAAGTCCCGATGGTGCCTCCGATGATGCACTGTGTTGGCTAGATCGTCGTAGTCACCTGTTCATTTCTGTAGAACGCTTAAGACAAACAAAAGAGATGTGGGGGAGGAAGCTCATGCATGGAAATGTGTTAAACAAAGTTCAGACCTGATTTTGACAGCATAACATTACTAAAATCCTCCTCTCTTAATTCATAGACAAGCTCTTGTATTTGTAGACGTCATAGCCAAGCAAGGGGGATGGTGAGGTGGAAGACAGAGGAGAGGCCTCTTTAATGCCTAGGTGGTAGGTGAAACTTTTTCTTCTAATGGTGAGGTGGAAGACAGAGGAGAGGCCTCTTTAATACCACCTCCTCTTTAATACCTAGGTGGTAGGTGAAACTTTTTCTTCCAAGTGGTTTTAATGAGAATGGGTGCTTTGTGCCCATGTAAGACTAAAGAATAATCAAAAGACCCCTTTTTCAACTTCCTTCTCAAATGCTCTTTATGGAAGGAACGTCCCTTTTTGAATAAGTGAATGAGTGGATATTTTGAAAAGCACATGAGGAGGATGTGAGGGGTGCCTACGTTGGATGGGGAAGGATCCTTATTTTATTGCCTTCCATGCCTTTTCATTGATTTTGAATTGATTTGCCTTGATTTTAGGGTTTTGTAATTGTTTTTGCCCATTCTTGCAAGAGGTTATTTAAGACATTTTTTGGTGTATACATTTAGATGCATTAGAATTTTGACTTAAGACCTAAGGAAAGACTCTAATAACTAATGTTATGATATTTAATGTTAGGGGGTGTCACTTTTAACATATTACAATTATTTCTTATGTGTGGAATTTCCAAAGCACTTCTTATTCTAGCCTAGGGTTGGCAACTAAGTAAAAAAAAGGGGTGGCAATATAAAAAGGGTGTTTTTGGAAGAAACATTCGCAGCTTTGCATTTTAAGAAAACCCTATTCTACATTTTTCCTGGTGGCAGTCTTGTTCTAGCAGAAAGCTTACAAAATTTGAGAATGGAAACCCTTGAATTTTAGGATCAGAGGGCTTAATTATTTGATTTCAGTTGGTGAATGTATACAGGGTCAATACTTGGAAATTCCGGTAGAGATTTAGAGCAGTTGGCTCTTCTTCTAGGATGGCTTTGAGCATGTTTTAGAGTAGAGATTTAGAGCAGTTGGCTCTTCTTCTTAAGTTGTATTAAGCGACCAACTCTTCCATTGTAATATCTCTTCATCATTTAGTGACTGTGATTTCCAAGTGTATTCCTCTCAGTTTATTGTTATATTTTATATTTGTGTATATTTCTAGGTAATACTATTAAAAAATATATATATTGTTCAAGGGTTCTATGTGCTAGGAATACTGGTGTTTTGTTTTGAAATTTGTATGTTTGTATTTTGGTTAGGGGATTTATAGTGAGCAGCCAAACATGCATATTTTCAGGTTGAGAAGACAACACACGAAAGGCATAGGGTTGATGCACACGGGCTCAAAAGAAACAACCAATCTGGATGCAGTCGACAATGAAAGCGTCATTGCAACTTGAGTTCTCAGAATAGTCCAAGCTCAAGATTGAGAGATATTGGTATGTGTAACTCCAAACATGGAATCACTGTAGATATAAGTATAAATATGCGCACGCCCAACCAAAGACAAAATGAACATAATTGATTGGATAGTTATTGTAATCATTCGAGTTTGCTATTTTGTATAAGGGACTTTTATTTTTGTAGCATACCTCAAAGGCAAGGCGTGAACAATGCCAATCCAAAGGTGACACAAATGAGAACTTATGTATGCGGGAGAACAATGGAACTACGCCTATGTGAAGACAAATGATGAGAATATAACTCCAAAACGAGAAAGAAAATGACCAAGTGTTTGGTTGACAGGCAATTGCCTAGATCAAATTGGGTAATCCAGCATGGGGTTGTTTGGCCCATGATCCCTACTTGTCTCACCCATGGCCCCATCCATCTAGGATCAAACTGCCTGGCCTTAGGTTTAAGCCCTCTAGCTCAACATCCTGATCCATCTGGACAAGCCTAGAGGTCATCTAGGCCATCCTAGATGTTGTCTCAGTATACAAATGGGTTGTTGTAACCTAAAGGCAAGCTATCAAAGGAAGAGGAGAAATCTTCAATGCACAAAAGCAAATCAGCCACAAAAACATTTAAGTCTTTGGCGTTGTCGTAGCACAAAAAAAATAAGCCAATAGATAGGCCATTTGACTCATAAGGTAGGTTGTCTGGCCCAAGGGATAGTTCACCTGACTCAAAAAGGGAGTCATGTCAAAGACAAAGAAACCCATTTGGCCTATGCGAGGTGACATCTAGGATGAGTATGAATTTTCTAAATGTTAAACAAAATAAGCTATTGTTTGATCATATAGCAAAAGGAAAACAACCTTCTAGGATGTCTAGTTGGTGTGGCTAGGTAGTTTGATCCATCTAGCCGTCAAGCCAGACAACCCAGACCAATAGACAACAAATAGGCTATCCTTATTGTTTACTTATCTAACCAAGGCATCCTTATCATCTAGACAATAGGACAAGATGTATGGTCATTTGTGTTAGAGTAAATATTCCATCATTTGGATATTTTACCCTTTCCCTACATTAGGTAGATTTTATTTACTGCATGGTAAAAAGTAGCTTGTTACTTTTTACCACTAGTATTTACTTTTACTACTAGGTTAGTTACCTTTTACTATTTACTGTTTACCTTTTGGATATTTATCTAAATATCCTAGGTTAGTCATAGTCAATTTGACTACGTAGTTAGTTGTTAGCGCTTATTCATGAAGCGCGTTTGTTAGCTAGGTTAGTGGCAGATATCTTGGGATATCTCCTAACGTTTAGCGCAATGTATTATTTAAACATTCGTTTGATTAATACTAAGGTTAATAATTCAGTGCATATTTTTGGTTTACTAACATTGGTATCATTCGCGAGGTTTCACCTGGTTCCTGTGAGCGTGGAGAGAGCGACCCTCGTTCCAAGTGGCGAAGACGAGAGCCACTCTTGTTCCACTGGAGAAGGCGAGAGGCCCCTCTTCCGTCGTGCGAGGAAATCTTTGATGCGTTTGATCGCTTCTAAGGTTGACAATTATTTTCATGTTTAATTATTATTAAATTTTCTTCTCTCCGAGAGGAGAGTTAGGATATTTGGAGGAGGGCAGGAGCGCCCTCCCCCGCAGGCCATGTGGCCCCGTGGGCAGGAGGCCCATGTAGACCCCCCGCCAGCATCCAACGGCCCAAGCGGCACCTGCGCGACAGAGGGCAGGAGCACCCTCTGCCGAGACGCAGGTCACCGGCGACCGGGATCCGAGAGGGCAGGAGGCCCTCCGATCACCGACGGCCGCCAGTGCTGCCCCCGTGGGTCCAGCGCACAGCCGGGAGGGCAGGCGCGCCCTCCCAGGTGGGGACCGGACCCAAACCCGAGGGCAGGAGCGCCCTCGGGTCTGACGACCTCCCTGACAATTGTCAGACGCCGACCTAGACACTGACAAACCCTGACACAGCCTGACAGACGTGACACGGACTGACGCACTCATAACTCGCTGACGTGAACTGCTGACCGATGACGTGACAGGAAGGACACGTGGGGAGCTGACGTGGCCAAACACGCGGGATTGCTGACGTGGACTAGACAGACCAGGGTGACACGTGGCGACACAAGCAGAGGAGGCACGAAAAGTTGGTTAGTTGGGCAGCCAGTGGCCACATGGCATTCAGTCATTGGTCGAGCTGTGTGACATGGCGTAAGGTCAAAGGATGGAGGAGCAACGATTGCCACAGGCAATCACGCGTTCTAGGCACGCGTTTAGGCCTTTAAAGGCCTAATTCATCCCTTACGGGATGAATGTGGGATAAATCCCACAGAGCCAATTCAAAGGCTCGACGCGCCTTAACACTAAGCATGCGGGGACGGCTTTCAAAGCCGCCCCAGCAGTGCAGTGGTCAAGGCGCGGCCTTGACACACGCGAGGTTTCGCGTTCGACCCCGCCCGCCAACATTTTACAAAGGCAAATTTAAAATTTTTTGGTTTTTTAATTAAATTTTAATTTTTCTAAAGTTTTTAAAAGCTTTTTAAATATTTTTTTGATATTTTTTTTATAATATAGTATAAATTGCTGAAAAATGTCAATTTTTAAACATTTAAATTGATTTTTTATTCAATTTTGCTTCATTATAAAGAAATTTTGTCTTTAAAAGTATTTTTTTTGTTTTTTGAACTTACAGATTTTTTAAATTAAACCAAATTATTTTGCAATAAGTTCCACTCCATTTTTTTTGTGTTTTCTCCAATTTGGGGATATAAGACATAAAATTGCACATTCTTTTTGCAAAATTGAGAAGAATTTGAAGCCTTGGGTCCATACAAACTAAGTCGTGTGTCGACTAGTACTGGAAACCTTTCAAACGCGGGTCATGTGTCGACTTGTCTTGGAAGGGGTGCTCATTTTTTGTTTATTTTGCAAATTAAAGGGGGAAGACAACACTTGTACTTCTTTTGCAAAATTGTAAAACAAAGTAGGAGACATAAAAATATCATTCTTGCACAAATACACATTTTTGTTGCAAAAGTTGGAAATAAGGTGCATTCTCGATTTTACTCGACACCTTCATTTCAAAATTGGCAAAATAGGTGCATTCTCGGTTGCATCCGACACCTAAGTGATAATAATTTTGTGGGACTTCTTGTTTGATTATTGCATTTTCCTTTTGCAATTATAAGTCATAGAATCAAGAACACACCATACCCCAAAATTTCACAAATTTGTGTAACTCAAATTGCACAATTAGAAGCCATTTCTAAAAACTTGATATATTCTCCTAAATCAAAACAAAACCCCTAATTCACTCTTATTTGTTTGGCTTAAATTCCTCCAACTTTTCATCCTTTTTGAAGGGTGTTAAGGCAGGTGCCATTAAATAGTTGTTTGAGTGAATTAAACCTTTCAAACTCTTATGTGTTTGGCTTAATTTCCTCCACCTGATTATCTCTCTTCAAGAGAATCTTCAGGAAGGTGCCATTAAATACCACTTGAGAGTGACAGGAATATCATCTTAGTGCATTGTAGGACCTTCCTCATGGCAACAATTAACAAATACTTGAGTGAATCTCAATTGCTAAAAGGTCATAACTATACAACTTGGAAAACTAAGATGAAAGCCATTTTGACTGTAGAGGACTTGTGGGACTTAGTTGCTGGCACTACACCACGACCCACAACAACAGGAGCTGATCAAAGAGAATGGGATAAAAAGAACAATCATCTTCTCATGTTAATCCTTCTAGCCACTTCTGATGAGGTACAACCTCACATTAGTGAGGCAAAGAATGGAAAAGATGCATGGGATTCCTTGTCCACCATTTTTGAAGGAAAGAATCAATCCACGATTCTCAACCTTCAAACCCAACTTCATACACTGCATATGAAGTCGGGTGAGTCAGTAGCAACCTTCCTCTGCAGAACTGCAGAACTGAAGACTAAGCTTAATGCTTTAGGGGCCAAAGTTGAAGACGCCATTTTAACTTCAGTTATCTTGAGAGCCCTTCCTGAATCCTACAAAAGTTTGATTACATCCCTTTCTATTTCACAAAGAACTCTCACCTTTGTGGAGTTAGTAAATTTGCTTCAAACTGAAGAAGCTAATCAACTCCAAAAATATGAAGCATCTAATAGTGCACTTTATTCACACAATAAGGTTGAGAAGAAGAAAGAAAACTATAACAAGGGAGGATCATCCTCAAAAGGCAAGGGAAAGAAATCTCAAAAACGGTTTTGCTCATATTGTAAGAAAGATAACCATGACACCAATCGGTGTTGGTTTAAAAACAAGCAAAACAAGAAAGACAAAGGCACAACACAAAATCAAAACAAAGGCAACATTGCTAGTGAAGTGTCTAATTCAGATTCTGATTCTAGTTCGGAAAAAAAGCACACAAGTGCTCATTGCTAAAACAATATTGTAGAGGGAAAACACATGTTTGTCACATTGGGCAAAGCACCATTATCCTCTCTCTCTTTTTTAGGCTTCATAGAATAGCATAAGTTTTTTGTTTGAAGTTCTTACAAATAAGGGGTGATTTGTACCTCTTTTAGGCTTCATAAATAGCAAACTCTTAATGTTTGAAGTCCTTGTAATAAAAAGAAGAGACTTTTTATGGTGTAAAATTGCCTAGGAGGCAATGTTTGTAAAAATCCTTCACAAAACTCTTGAGTTGCACATCTTTTTGTAATTAAGGGGGGATAAACATTTATTTTCTTCACAAATTTTTGTAAAAAGGGAAGAAGACTTATAAGGGTGCATTTTCGGTTGCGACCGACACCTTAGTCACTCTTCTTTCAGAAATTAGATACAACATGTTTTGCAACGAGAAGGGGGAACTTATAAGGGTGCATTTTCGGCTGCGACCGACACCTTAGCAACCTTATCTTTTGCAAACTCATATTGTAAAATGAATGAATCTCGTATGAAGTGATCTACTCTACTACACCTAGCGATTGCAGCGGCTAGTTACCCATGCAATTCGGTTGGATGATGTGATTACTATAAGGACATTCGTTGGTGTGAAGACAAAGTGAGGAATGACCCATTTTTTTGCTTAGAAGCAGCCAGAGTACTGTGACAGAGCAAGAACCAGCAGATCGACATCCTTTTCACTTGTATTGGGGCAGTTATATACTTTACCCAAATATTGTTGTATTAGAGGATATGTATGTATTACCCAAATAATGTAATAAGGGGGGATGTTAGAGTAAATATTCCATCATTTGGATATTTTACCCTTTCCCTACATTAGGTAGATTTTATTTACTTGCATGGTAAAAAGTAGCTTGTTACTTTTTACCACTAGTATTTACTTTTACTACTAGGTTAGTTACCTTTTACTATTTACTGTTTACCTTTTGGATATTTATCTAAATATCCTAGGTTAGTCGTAGTCAATTTGACTACGTAGTTAGTTGTTAGCGCTTATTCATGAAGCGCGTTTGTTAGCTAGGTTAGTGGCAGATATCTCGGGATATCTCCTAATGTTTAGCGCAATGTATTATTTAAACATTCGTTTGATTAATACTAAGGTTAATAATTCAGTGCATATTTTTGGTTTACTAACAATTTGGGCAGGTTAGCTAGCCCTCTAATGTCATCTAGACTGGTTGTCTACCCCCTAATATCGTCTAGACATGTGGCATGCAATGGATGCCTCTTGTTGGGGTGTGTGCATGTGCGGCAACAAGTGTCCTATGTTGTCCACAAAGGTAAGGCTTAGAAAAATTTCAAATTCTTTCTATCATTTTTATGCATGGCGACAACAAAAATGTTGTCATCAAGAAAGAAGACATCGTTGGATTAACGCAGACACTAGGATTTGAGTAAGGTTGTATGCTATCTAGGATGAATTGTACGCCATCTAGAGGCTACTCAAAGTCGTATAGGGCCATTTGGTACAAGCATACCACCAAACATCAACAACACACTATCTAGCACAAGGAGGAATAGTTAAGCAACCAATATGGGGTCATCTGGCCAAATAAAAACACTATCCAAGGCATGCAGGCCATCAAACAAGAGTAGAACACCATCCAATGCATACACGACAATGGAGTCGTCCGTACAAGGCCTTCCAATTGAGGGACTTGGTTGTTTGACCAAAAGATATTATGTTGTGCACCTCAAGCATGGCACCTATAAGACGACATCGCACAGAAAAAAAGTGCTCTTTATACGTAACAGGTTGTTTGAGAAGAGAAATTCATCATCCAAGGCAAGGCATTATACATAGAGAGGAGAATCGTCATCTAGGGCACAAAGTTATAACCAAAGAATATTTACAACATTGTTGCCATGACGAATATTTATCGCGTTGCTTGTGTTGCCAACGCCACGCATTGGCAAACACACTAAAGGAGCAACCACATCAAGGGTTGTTGTCATGTGTGTGAGAAGTTTGCAATTGTGAGCATTGTTGGCCTTTGCGCATTGAGGCCTTTATTGGAGGATTAGTATTTTGCTAGGATGTTAAATAATAGAAGCAGATTTATTTATCTGATGATTTTTCTCAAATGTGGTCAGGGATGCTATTTTGTTTCACACCATACACTTGTAAGATCCTAATCCTAACCACTGTTCAAGCTTTAAGTTCTGTTATGTGAAAGATTGGTAGCACAAATGAGGGCGACTTAGAGAAATGGTTGTCTAATTTACAGTTTGTGTGTAATTTGGTGCATAATAAGGCCAGTGCTAGTTATTACTGTTAGGAAGTGAAAATTTTTCCAATAGTTTGTATTGTGTTTAATATTTATGGATTCTTCTACACAATAGTTTTTTGGATTTTAATTTACACACTTTGGGTTGTTTGAGTTTTGATAGGCACAATGTTGCTTATTTGCATAAGTGAATTTTAGTTGCTCATATTTGTGGTTAATATTTTGTTTAGGTTTCACCAAAAATTGTTCCATGAGCTAGTCTCTGGTTCAACACTTGCTTTCCAAGCGACAAGCAAGGTGTCAAAGTCAATTCGTGATTCTCTAGGCCTTGCCAACTCTGTTTCAAAATCAAGGGGTGGTAAACCCTGACCAAGGGTCAAGGTGGCAGCATTTAAGCAAAACTTGTCCGAAGTGAATGGCCAACACAATTGCAAACTAGGTAGATTTATAGCTAGTAGATATGTTGGATGACATAGTCCTTCTCTTTTGTTTTGTACTATTTTTAAAATTTGCACTATTTATATGACAAGCTATCAGGAGGAAGACCAACATAATTCAAGTCAAAGGGTAATGTTGATACAGTTTCACATGTTTGCTCACATAAGCCTAGTGATGATGCAATAGCCAAAGCTTGTTCACAAACACCCAATAAGGAAAATGAATTGGAAAATTCTATAGGTAAACAATTTAACTCATCAACAGTTGGTGACCTCCACAATCAATCAGCCAAAGCTTGTTTACAAACACCCAATAAGGGAAATGAATTGGAAGATCCAGTGGGTGAACAAGTTAATCCATCAACGACTGGTGAGGTTAACAATTTATCAATGGTTCCTAAGATTAGACTTGCAACACCTCGAGCTGGTCGACTGATCTCAATGCTTAAACCGGTAAGTCCGAGAAGAAGTTGTGGACATCTACCTATGAGAGTGGAAGTGAAGGATGAGCTGGTCAACATTTCAATAGCTTAACTTTATCCACTTTCATTACCTTTTGTGAATTGTTGCTTGTTGATCCAATGCTAGATGTTTTTATCTTTGTACTAAGAGATGAGCCAGTGCAAGAAGACTTTGTGTCTTTTATTTGTTGCTCATCCTTCTCTTCCACTCTCATAGGTAGATGTACAGGGCTTCTCCTCAAACTTGTCAGTCTAAGCATTGAGATCAATCGACTCGCTCTAGGTATTGTAGATCTAATCTTTGGAAACACTAATAAGTTGTTAACCTCACCAGACGCTGATGAATTAATTAACTTGTTCACCCATTGGATCTTCCAATTCATTTCCCTTACTGGATGTTTGTAAACAAACTTTGGTTGATTGATTGTGATCACCAATTGTTAATGAGTTAAATTGTTTGCCTATAGAATTTTCCAACTCATTTTCCTTATTGGGTGTTTGTGAGCAAGGTTTGGTTGTTGCGTCATCACTAGGCTTATGTGAGCAAGCATGTGAAATTGTATCAACATTACCCTTTGAATTGAATGATGTTGGTTTTCCTCTTGATAGCCTATCATATGAATAGTGCAAATTTTAAAAACAATACATAATAAAATAGGACTATCTCATCCAACATATCTATTAGCTATAAAGCCACCTACTCTTGTAGTTTTGTTGGCCATCCACTCCGGACAAGTTTCGCTTAAGTGTTGCCACCTTGTCCCTTGTCCAGGGTTTACCACCCCTTGATTTTGAAATAGAGTCGACAAGGCCTAGAGAAACACAAACCGGCTTTGACACCTTGCACATTGCTTCGAAAGCAAGTGGAGAACCAAAGACTCGACGGTGGAATAATTTTTCGTGAAACCTAAACAAAATATTAACCACAAATATGAGCAACTAAACTTCACTTATGCAAATAAGCAACATTGTGCCTATCAAAACTCTAACAACCTAGAGTGTGTAAATTAAAATCCTAACAACTACTGTGCAAAAGAATCCATAAATATTAAACACAATACAAACTACTGAAAAAAAAATCATTCTCTAACACTGAGCTTATTATGCACCAAATTACACATATACCATAAATTAGACAACCATATCTCTAAGTCGCCCTTATCTGTGCTACCAATCTTTCACATAACAAAACTTAAAGGTTGAACAATGATTAGGGTTAGGATCTTACGGGTGTACGGTGTGAAGCCAAACATCATCCTTGACCGCATTTGAGAAAAAAATCATCAGATAAATAAATTTGTTTCTATTATTTAACATCCTAGCAAAATACGAATCCTCCAATAAAGGCCTCAATGCGTAAAGGCCAACAATGCTCACAATTCTAGAGGAAGTAGCCACATCAATAGAATTATCTTTGTAAAATCAAGACTACCATTATCAAGGATTATCTCCACCAATTTGTCCTTGATTTAACAATTCTACGCGAACAAAGCTTCCAAATTTTCGCATCGTAATTATTGACTATGTGAATGATTTAAGGACTTGAAGTGTTGAGATTGGTTACCTCAATTGTTAAATCTTCATGTTGTGCTTGAGAGGGAGGGAGGGATCGATAGCAATAGAACGAGGCATGGATATTGGGGCATGACGTGTTGAGAGGATCAAGGAACTTAGGAAGGAGAAAGGTGGCTCATCGCCACAAAGTTATAATCGAAGGTTGCACCCACATATCTAATGGCTTCCAAAGGCGTCCTTAACGAGCATTGTTTGATATTATTTCTAGAGGCAATAATCACAACAAACATGATAGAGCAATGTACGATCAAAGATACCAAGGGAAGTTGTAGCATGGACTCTACAATGATGGGGCAAAGTACAAACGTCAGGGGATGACATATTGAGGGGGGTAGGTAATTTGAAATGTAAACACACCACATCCTGGGCTACTCTGTTTGACTCAAGGGTGCATCGCATGCCAACAGGTTTTCAAAGGCATCCTTGATGGGCATTAATTTATCCCTTTTCAATTGGGGTCACAAATATGCAATGCATGACCAAAGAGACCAAGGGGAAACACAAGCGAAGCTTGGTGATAAAGGGACAAAGCTAGATGCCATAGAACGATATTTTATGAGGAACTTGGGCGATGGAGGGTGGGAGGAGGAAGAGGTCTTGTTCCCATGAAGTAGTGTTCAGACAAAAGGTGTTTTGCATGTTGACTGACTTCCAAGAGCATCCTCAGTGAATATTGCTTCATATTTTTTTGGAAGGTGCTACAAATAAGGAATGCTTGAGAGGAGAGACAAAGGAAAAAGTAAGGGAACATTAGCAACGAGACGAAGCCCACATGGTAGGGCAAGATGTTTTGAGGGGTTCAAGAAACTCGTCAGAATGAAGTCATGCTAAGCACAAGGGTGCATCGCATATTGAATGACTTCCAAAGGCATCCTTGGCAAGCATTGCTTGATGTTATTTCTAGAGGCAAAAATCACAACAAATAAGCTTGCATTGTCATACAAGGCATCTTTCTACACCATTACATTGCCATATTGAGAATATATAGGAATCGTATTACAAAAGGATAAGCTTACATCTCTTTATAAAAGGCTTAGCAATATTTAACAAACACTACACTACATTAAATTTGTAATTATCATTACACTGGGTGATATATGCAATCTTCACATTATCTTTAGAGAAAAAGGTTGGCATCAACTCTTATACAAGCCTAAAGTCCAAAGAGCCAAAATATAATAACAAAATCATGCCAAAAAAATCCATTGCTCATAGCACATCATTTTGTTTTTCTAATTTCTAAACACCAAAATCTAGGTTGACTAAAATTACATTCAACATCATAACACGTGATTGTATACCATTCAATGAAGTGACATTGTATACCACTCATTCAAGCATTCACTTCAACATCAACATTCACGCATTCAAAAACGTTTTTGTAGAAGGGTATCCCCTAAACAAAATAAATAAAAATAAAACCCAAAAACTTCAACATCAACATTCAGGCATTAATTGCACAGAATCAACATCAACATCAACATATTGACTTTATGCACGTGAACAGAACCACATACTTCACAACCATACATCAATATGAGAGTGATAGGTGCCTAGAATATTCAAATGCATGATCAAGAAATATTGATCTAGAAAGGAATCCTCTGTAAAGAGGACTTGTAAATGAAAGGAGAAGGGTAAGGTGGAAGTATATGAATAATTAAGGCTTGTTCTGGAAGATGAGTGGATGGTTTCTTTGAACAAGTTTGCCAAGCCACTAGCCACCAAGAGGTTTAGACATGACAAGCCTCTACGCTTGCAACCAGGTGCTAGCTTTCATGATAGGCTGTAGGTTTCACGATTCAGACTCTAAGAAAGGAAAATGTTTCACAGGATCATGGGCAGACATAGGATTCCTTGTATGGAGACATCCTGTAACAACTCGTTCTAAAGAGTTTCCAAAAAAGGAGGATTAGGGTTTCATTTGATTTGTTTTAACAGAAGAAAGAGGAGGAGGAGGAGGAGGAATCGTTATCGATATCAGTTCCAGCATCGATGACTGCAAGCGAAGAAGAAACTTGCACCGAGAAACATGGAATTAGTTGTGGTAAGTTTGCCCGCCATTTGTTTTTTTGGGGAAATAAAACTTTGAACGCTGTGAAATCATTCGGCTTTAGCAGTTGGATTGCGGTTTTGATTTATTCTATTAAAAATTTCTAGTTAGGCAATATCTCCGCGGTTGAATTAAAAAAATTATTATACAAATAACTCATTATCAAAGTGGTTTTAATAAAGTTTAAATATGAATACTTGGTTTTGTGAAATCAATAATGTGTAGCTTATATAACATTGAAACAACAATGCCATTGCTCAAAAGATTACTTCACGACAAAAATTTAAGAAGGATGCACAAGAAACATAGATGCTATAGCAATGACAAAAAATCATGAGCTACAAAATTTTAAGAAATCTCTTCATTGGATGATAGGATTAGATAGAGTTGTTCATGTTCAATGGGTAGGTTAACGCTTGTTTAATGGAAAGCGAAATATTCCGAGGCTTCCAAATTCTCTGTTTTCCTTCTAGATTTTGTATTCTTTAAGAAAACATCTAATGCTTATCTACCTTAAACGAAGATAGATTGAACCTGACTTTGTGCTTGAGGTCGACAAGGCCAAAGCGAGAGGAAGATCACTATCCGAGTTGGAAGCGCCAAGCGCCATGTAACTCATAGCCTCCACGTCCCTGGACCCAACATCATAGCTTGGCCCAAACTCAACGCATTAAATAATTCAACGATGCACTTTGTAACAGGGATTTGTGTTCCACCCAGCTTGAACCGTAGCGACCTGCAACACAGGAAGCAACAATCCGTAAGAGACATATACACACCTCCACCCATATCCGAGTATACGCACGGGCATATATAAATCCATACCCAGTTGAATCATTTTCCTTGGGCAACCCTCAGGCGCAGTACTCCAGCAGCCATTAGATGCCATCAGAAGTCCAGTCAGGCATTCATTCAACCCCGACCACGTCATTCAAACACATTGTGCCCCTAACAAAAATAAATAAATAAATAAAAATAAACCCCAAAATACACCGACCGAATGATAACCAGAGATAGTCAATGTCATAACACGTATCTACGCCCACTTACTCTCAATGGCACATTCCTACGTTAGAATTTCGTTCCACCTTAATGACTCTTCTTCTCACGCCCACTTACTCTCACGCATTGAATCGGGGTATGATTCGTACATGTATGAGACTCTGAATACGCCTACATACCTTGTACGATTCAGGAACATAATCTGTAACCAACTTAAATACACTAACAATCCATATGTTACACAAAATAACAAGCAGGATGCTAACAATGTCAACCCTAACGACGTGCAGAAACTTGGCTACCAAGCATTGAGATATACATTCACAAGAGAAGTAAACAGAAATGTTTGGAGATAACAACAGTGAAGCAAATTTTTAAATGGTCAAAAATCTAGCTATTGGTCTGGCAGTGACTAGAAATCAAGGGCGGGCAGCCCCCTATTTCCACAAGGAAGACTATAAGGTGACATCTGACAGCCATTATCCAATATCTAACTATGCTTTTCCCTTCAGATTGAAAGGAGCAGTGGCAGTTTTCATGTGCTCTATTTTAATAGTTTTTCTTACGATCGCCATGAATATGTTCGTACCCACTCTGCACAAAAGAAAAACTCCCTTTTCCATAATACTCCTCCCCACGGTTTCCGCCGGAAAGAAAGACCCCACGGCAAAAACTCGAGATGAACAATTCTTGAATCTTATCCCTTCCCACCACCACCAGAGACGAACCCTTCTTTATGCCTTCCACTGTGGCTTTTGCGATTTCCGTCGGCTCTATCAGTCGTTTGGGATCATAAGAATCCACCGCTTTCATTACTCGAAGAAAGCTTCCATTCTGTGCATCGTGCCCAGCTGCTCAAAAAAATATAACATAATTACGGTACTCGCAAAAATAACAGCTCTTAAAACATGTCACTCAGAATATAGTCAGATATCCCTGATAAATTTGTCTGTTTTGCAAAAATGACAGTCATATACTACCCACACTGATTCGGCTTTAAAAGAGGTGTTCTCGCAAAGAATGGGCAACAAAGAGTGACCCGTATGTTGAATGGTAACAGCTCAAGCCGAAGGCATTCCGCCATTCCTTTGAGGGCGTGCTTTGTTGCGGTATATATACTATGCCCATACATTGGGTGCTGCTCACATCACAGATATTACTTTCACATTACTCTTATTTACATGTCTACTAGATCAGAGAAGACGATTCTTTTTTAAAAATATAATTATTTGTTTCATATATAATTATCTAATCTTTCAGAATAATAACAAAACCCCTACCATTGACGCCATGGATCCCATCAGAACAAGAGATTGTGGATGTTGGTTTCCTCGTGGCTTCATGAAAGGGAGCGCTGCATGGACCGTGTAAACTACACCTGTGAGATTAGTCCGACATTAAAATTTTACACTCAGAGGACCATCAAACTTTACCCATCAAAATATATACATGTTGGACTCTGAAAAAAGAAAAAAAGAAGAAATCAGCGCCCTGTCTTTAAATTCACCTCTGGAAGCGTGGCATCTTTTGCAGGATTGAATCCTTCTGAAGTGTTTGCGTTGCACAGAACACGAATGGACATGTTGTACAGATAAGGATTTGCTACAGAAATATATGGCCCCTGTATGAAAATCCAGTTGTAGAAGTCTTTACCTTTAAACCCAATTTCTCATATACAAATTACAGAGGGAATGGACATGAAGTGATCGGCTCCAAGACTCCTGTTCCAGAAGGAATATTTGTTGGCGACGACCTCGATATAATCGCTCACAAAGTGTCGCAAGGGTGCCATATCATGCGAATCGGGCCTGTAAATGTAGCCCACCATCCTAATCACGCTGAAGGGAAGGAAGTACACATGTGCCTCCTCCGGATTCGATGTCAGGAACGGGTTTCCCTGTTCAAGCTCCTCAATAAACCTACCTTCTAAGGAGTAAATACTCTTACATGGCCCGTCGTGCATGAGAGGCGGTTCTCCCTCAGGGTATACAAAAATCTTGAACCTCATTTCCATTTCCGCATAACTCCTGCGAGAAAATGCCCAACAGAAATTATACTACAAGCTCGTTAAGATACTTGCTAAAATGCAAATGTCCAAGTATTCACCTACTGTTGAAATGCATAGACATTTCGATAGAACGAAGTGAGTTCTATGGGATGTGACGTTACCGTATGACAGTCCTCGCCTGTCGCAACTCGACTTCCACCTTTGGAATAAGGAGCATCGCTACTCCACAAATATTGTAGACCGGAAGAAGAAATCAGCGCCCTGGCGGCGCTCACGGAAGGGAGAGGCGAGAAACAATGGCTGGTTGGAGATGTGCACCAACTAAGACCAGCCCATCAGAACATCATATCGTTGTAATTTTGAATTTTGGTAATAATGATAATGATAGCAATTGGATGTACTTGGTGATTAAGTTATTTAAAAAAATAAAAGTTTTGTCTTATATGGCTGTTATTTTGTCTTCTTTCCGAAAAAGGAATAATTATTATTTTTACACAAGTAGACATTTCACATCTTATGTATATAAGGTTTCTTGAAAGGTTTATGTACATGCTGTAACCAAGGATTCAAATGGAACTGTTAAAGTATTTTTGAAATGAAGGAATTGAATGCTTTGAATACGTAAGCTTGATTTGTTTTCATATTTTTAAAAAATTAAATATAATTTGATTTTTAAGTTGGTTACTAAAAATTTAACTTAGCTATAAAGTTGCATTATAATAAATATATGTTTCCATATTTTAAAAAAATTAAATATAATTTACGATCAATAAAAAAACATTTGAAGAACCATATAGATATCACTTTTGACTTCGTAAAGAAGTTGGGTCATTGCAAGTGCAAGAATATTTTGCATAATTGATTTGAAAAGTTTTTAACTTGCTTAAACCTTTGGATTGGTTGTTATCTTCACCATAGAGTCTAAAAATTGAGTTTACTTAATGGGTTAACTTTATAGCTATTTAAATAATTAAATTTTAATTAAAAAAATTAAATTAAATTTTAATGTTTTAATTTAATTGAGTTTACTCAATGGGTTAACTTTATAGCTATTTAAATAATTAAATTTTTTTTTATAGTTATAAGTGTTTGTATTTATAGCAGGTTTTAACAAGGATCCCAAAACCTGATTACATAAGCAATGGGCCTAGGGCATCAATCCCTTGAAACTGAACACCAAAACAGAAATCCCACCTGGTGATAACGATAAGCATGAAACAATCTCTCTTAGCGGAAACAAACAAATAAGAAATAAAGTAGTTTTGGAGATCCCGCCCAACGGGGAGTAGCCAAAAACCACCATCGAGAAGATCTCGCCCAGCAGGAAGCATAGAAAAACCGTTACAATAAAATCCCGCCTCGCGAAAAGCAGTCAAAACCACCACAAACAGTCCCGCCTAGCGAAAACAATAGGAAAATCCCGCCATCCGGGAAACCAGCAGAAAAGAAAGGATCCCGCCTCGCAGGAAAACCGACGGATTTGGCGGATCTCGCCCTGTGGAGAAACCATCCCGCCCATCGGGAAAACATTCGATTCGGCGAGAGCCATCCCGCATGAAGCCGACGGCCAGCCACGAGAGAGGATCCGACCCATCGGAAGTGACCAGAGAGTTGCACCACAAGGAACCGACCCGGGAAAACAGAAGAGGATCCCAGCAGCAGGGACCAAGAATCCCGTCCAAGCACAGAGCCCATCGAGGATTCACAAGAAAAAGGGGGAAGCTGTCCAAACCCTAAACCATCACCTCCGCCGCACCGAGAAACGTAGGGGACCAGATCCACGCGAATAACTCGCAAAAACCCCGGGGAGAAGCCCGAGGGAAAAAGGGAAGGGATCCCCAACCAAACGAGGATCCACGGGAAGCACCGATCCGAAAAAACAACCAAGGAAACCCTAGCCGACCGGGAGGGGCGCAGATAGTGGAGAAGGATCTCCCCCCAGGAGATCATCTGCAAACAACCACTCCCCGGGAGGGATGACCTGGGTTGAGCCAGGGACTGGGCAAGAACCAGGAGCCATGGGAGGGGGAGGGGGAGCAGGGGAGGGCTTTATAATTTTTAAAATAATTAAATTTTAATTAAAAAATTAAATTAAATTTTAATGTTTTAATTTTATAATTATTTTAATAATAAAGTGTGATGAGATTGCACATAGATGAGTGATAAATAGTAGAGATATTGTTTTTTAAAGATTTAAGAGTTTAACATAAGGTGTACATGTATGGATCACTTGTCATGGAATTGTTAAAAAATAATATAATATTTAATAGACATTGTTAATTACAATTAATCTATTAGATTATGAAGACAATTTAACTTTTGATAGACATTGTAGAGGCTATTTAACACATAGGCGATCAAAGATTATATCAAGAATTTTTATTTTTAAAACTTTCGTCTTCTTTATTTCATATGATATTGCATTTAATGTGAATTTATGCGAAACATTAATCAAGATTGAATAAAATTATAAAAACTATTAAAAAATAAAAAAGTTTGAATGATAAATTGATATTTTAGTTTATTAATATAAATTTATATTAAATAACAAGCTTAATTCTTTCAAATAATGAAGACTAATTGATAACAAATTTAAAATATTATTTAAAGATAATAATATAAAATAAATATGATTTTATCAAATGACATGAGCTTAATTAATTAATTTTTTTATCTTTTATAAAAAACCTAGGTTTGAATCTTGTTAGCCAAGTTGTTGAAATATGGTATGGTTGTTAATCTTGTTAGCCAAGGTGTTGAAATATGGTATGATTATTAAAGTCAAACCTAATTCAATCTCAATAAAAAAATCTTTAACTTCCAAATTTAAAGACTTAATAATAAATTGATATTTTATCATTTAATAAAATTGATATTAAGATTTTGATTTAAAAAATCGATTAAAAAACGAAAAATATATTTCATTATGGTCTATTTATTCCATGATTGGAATTCCTTTTCAAGTTAATATCTATCTTGTTTTAAAAAAAGTGACCTTAATATATGTCACTTATGGTTTACTATAAATATTATAACATGAAAACCAATGATAAATGAAAACAATTGTATGAGTACATTCTTATACATTGTGATAAGGTGCATTCAAGATATATCATTTTATTTTATAATAATATAGTTTATTGAAATATCATAATAGAGCTTGTTTTAATGCCATATAATCCTTTAAAAATAATATAATAATATTTCATTTTTTTGTTTAATAATTTTTATTAAAATATAATTAAAGTTTAAAAATAATATACTAATGCACAAACCAAACCTAAATATATGTAAGATACATAAAAATTTATACTTAATAATTGTAATTTATTTTTTCAACAACCTATTAGTATTAATTTGGTAAGTTTAGCTAGTGGTAAAGTGAAACAATTTCACCATAAATACCAATATGTGAGTCTCTTCAAGGCTAGCCTCCTCACACTAAATCTCTCTTGTATGAGAAATGCATATCCCTCACACATTCATGTAGACCTTCCCTTTTATGGCAAGGCTAGACTCCTTACACTTAAAGCTCTCTTATGTTAGAATTGTAGATACTCCAATTTTTTGCAACCCTTCCCTTAGATTATGGCATAAAGAAAGCCCTCAATGCCTCCCTTTGTTTATGCTACAAAACGGTCTTTTTTTCCACTCATAGAGCAATTGTACTATCTACCCTTCACATCTCATTCATATATCAATCTCCTTTATCCATGGCATCTCATTCACTCATTCATCTCACCAAGTAGATTGATGTTCAATTCTTGTCAAGGTTGTCATCCTTGTAATTAGTCTCTCTTCTATTATAAATTCAAATCCTCCATAATTTATGTAATCTCTTCCTTTCTCTATAGTTTAGAGAAGACCTTTTGTGCCCTTCCTTTGTCTATGGTGCAAAGCATGCCCTTACTCCATCCATGGAGCAATTATACCCTCTATTTAGGGCATCTCATTCACATGCCCTTCTCACTAGGAAAAGTAGCATTCAAGTCACATTAAGGTTGGACTCCTTATGATTAAGCTCTCTTCCATAATTCAAATCATTTATAAATTTACACAAACTCTTCCTTTGTTTATAGTGTGGAATATGTCATCTCTACCTTCCTTCTATCTATGGTACAATGTTGACCCTTTTTTCATCCATAGAGCAATTTTAACATCTATCCATAACATGTCATTTTCTCATTCATATATAGTTATGCCCTCTATCCATTGCATCTCATTTATCCATGGTGTAATTATACACTTAATCCATGGCATCTCATACCAAACACTCGTATACGCTCATACAATCATCTTTATCTTGTTCAAAATGCAAATCCACATGCCAAATAGAAGATTATATGGTATTCACATTGGTTATACTCTCATTGAAATTTATCATCCATTTATGGCATGATTTTACCTTTTTTCATGGCATCTTATATCAAATAGTTTTTGGATCTTCTTCAAAATATTGATCTTCATGCCCAATGAAAGATTAAATGGTGCTCTAATTATTTTTCTATTATTAAAAATCCTCATATATTGATGTTGACTCGTAATAGACCACATGAGGGGAGGTAATTGGCTTTTTTTCCATCTAAGGTACAAAGCCACTCCCTTCCTCCATCCATGGAGCAATTATACCCTCTATCCATGGCATCTCATTTACTCATCCATAGTGTAATTGTGCCCTCTATCCATGCTCATTTGTTCATGATGTAATTGTACCCTTCATCCATGGCATTTCATGCCAAATAGAAGTCTATGCTCATCCAATTGTCTCTCTTCTATTAGAAAATGTAAATCTTGATGACAAATGAAAAACTATATGGTATTTCAATTATTTCACTCTCATTAAAATATTCCCCCATCTATGGTACAAGTTTACCCTTTGTCCATGTCATCTTATATCAAATGATTTTTTGATCATATTAAAAATATTGATCTTCATGTCAAATGAGAGACTAGATTGTGTTCTAATTATTTCTCCTAATAAAAATTCTCAACTATTGATGTACATTATCAATAGATGGTATAAGAGGAGTTAATTGGTTTTTTTCCCATCCATGGTGCAAAACAAATCCTTCATCCATTGTGTAATTGTACCTCTATAGATGGCATCTCATTCATTTGTCCATAATGAAGTTGTCCCCTCTATCCATGATATCTCATTCAACTATGGTGTTATTCTACCCTTTATCCATGGCATCTTATATGAAATTGAAGGTTATGTTTGTTCAATTGTCTCTCTCCTACTAAAAAGGTATATTTTAGTGCCAAATGAAAGACTAGATGGTATTTGCATTATTTTTCTCATATTAATTTTTTTTATTCAACTATGGAATAATTTTACCCTTTATCCACAAGATTTCATAATGATTTTTTTTCTCATATTAAAATTGTTAATCTTTGTCGAGCTTAGTTGCAAGAGCTTATGACCCGAGTGGGGGCACATAAGGTGGAGGAAAAATGTATGGTGGAGCAAGAGGAGGGGAGATGTGTGGCATGGAACATGGTGTGTCCTACTCTAAGTGGAGAGTTATTGCATGGCCCTCCCTCAAAGGAGGGGGATGATTAGGAACCTTCCAATTAAAATAAGCACATCCACATAAATATTGCAATAAAAATAGTAAATCATGAAAGAACAAAATATTGCAATAAGAAATGGAAATGCAACAATTATATTAATCACAATAGAATCATAATACATAATTGCATATTTCTTTGAGGAGGCAACCTCCTAAATAGAACTTTGATTCAATATGCAAAAAGAGATACATCCATCTATGATCCCTTTCATTTTTAAAGTTTTTTCATAACCCTAACGCTCAAGGGTTGACTCCACATGCAAGTGGCAACCCAAGCTAGAATTATCTACTAAACAAACAATTACATTGTTTATAACTACATTAAATGACCCCACTTGTCTAGATGCCTCAAGTACCACATACACATTAGAAAATATTATTAAATATTATTAGGATGGATCCCCGCATTAGAAAGGGGGTCATTACATAGGGATGTTAGGTTGTGGTCTTAACATACCCTTCCCTTTCAAAAATATTTGTCCTCAAAGCTAGAGATGAGGAAACTATTATTGTAGCTATTAGAGGGACTCCCATGTGACATCTTCCAATTGTAATCCTCTCCATTGCACAAGAACATTAGTGATGACATGGTTGTGAAGGGTGTGCAATCTTTGGTCCAAAATTTGTTCAAGCTTAAGAATTATGGATCCTTCTTCACCTAGCTCTAGTAATGTCAATTGAACTTGTACCTTATTATCAATAACCTTCTTTAGAGAGGATACATGAAAGACTGGATGGATCTTGGAAGTGGTTGAAAGAGTTAATTTGTAGGCTATTGAACTGATTCGTTGTAACACATGGTAGAGATGATAAAATTTGGCTATAAGTTTTTGGTATCCATGGAGTTGGAGTGATGATTGTTTGTATGGCTGCAAATGAAAGAATATTGTATCCCATACTTCAAAATTATACTCAAAATGGTGTCAATTAGTTTGTTGATGCATACAATTCTAGGTTAATTCAAGGTTTGTCTTAAGTTGTCGGACGACGACTGCATGCTAACTAAAAGTGGTATCTACAACTTGAACCTTGTAGCTTTATGGAATGTATGAGGAGGGTGCTGGTGGAGGAAGACCATATATTGCTTCAAATAGTGTAACCTTGGTAGTCATGTGATATGAAGTATTATACCATGATTCATCTAAAGGGATTCATTTAACCCATTGTGTAGGATGTTTTAATGCAAAGAAACAAGGGTATATTTCTAAGCATTTGTTAATAATTATGTTTGAACATTAGTCTAAGGGTGATATGCCAAACTCATTTTGATGTGAGTGCTCTACAACTTAAATAGTTCTTGCCAAAAGAAACTAGTAAAAGTAGGATACCTATCTGACATAATAGATTTGGGTATTCCATAAATGCAAAATATGGAGTCAAAATATTTGAGCAAATATAGAGGTTGTATAGGAATGGAATAAGGAACATAAATGAGCATACTTTGTGAGATGATCTACTGACACCAATGTTAGCTTTCCAACAAGATTAACTCATAGAAAGCTTTATCTAGGATTAACTCACAAAAAACTTTATCTAGGATCAAGTATAAATGAAATAAATTTCATTAATAAAATAACAATGAATCACTTCTAGAATAACAACAATATCTCACAAATATAACAAATATATTTAATATCACAAGATTACAATAATGACTTCAAGAGATTACATTGTATGAGCTTTATCTCCAATATATAATTTGGCATAACTTTTCAGTACCCTAACTATTGCTCTCCTCAAACATCCAAGAGATGCATTCTTTCATATTTCTCTCATTAAGATAAAAAGCTCATCTTACCACATGTCAATCTGACTCTTTATTCTCTCTCTTGACACCTTACACTTTCTCTCATATTGACACATATATTATATAAAATATAAATCATTCTACCAAACTAATATTTACAAGGGGGACAAATAATGTAATACTTCCAACACCCCTCGTATTACATTATTTGGTAAGAAGGTTTTTTACCTTCATTCTCTGATTCTTCTTTCTCTTCATTCTTCAACTTTGACTTTGGCATGGTTGCATATATGTAGCATTCATTAGATATACCCTTGGGTCAATGTATTTAAGTTATATTTAGGTCTCTTCATCTAGGTCACTACCTTTGGGTCTCTGCCTTTGGGTCTTTCCCTCTGGGTCATTGTCTCTAGGTCACTATCTTTGGGTCACC
Source organism: Wollemia nobilis (assembly GCA_028583015.1). Classification (NCBI taxonomy): domain Eukaryota; kingdom Viridiplantae; phylum Streptophyta; class Pinopsida; order Araucariales; family Araucariaceae; genus Wollemia; species Wollemia nobilis. The sequence goes on along the minus strand of JAQPPZ010009028.1, from coordinate 31,480 downwards.
TTTGAATTATCATTGCCTCTAGGTCATCCACTGGAACATTCATAAGACTATCATATTTGTAGGATCATCACTACATGTGCTTTCACTATAGGCCATCTTCCAAGTTGTGCTTGGGTCATAATCATTTATTTCTTTATGATAAGACTAATATTATTCTCAACAAACTTTGATCATACTTGGTTTCCTTCTATAGAAACCATACAATATTCTTTTTTATTATATCCCATTCATTCATGTTTATCCATCCACAATCCATTTTTAATTTGTGATTTTTCTTTCTTTATGTAGACAAGATTTTTGAGAATGATTATATCCTCCACAAATTTCACAACAATGGAGGTTCCAACATTTCTCTATTTTATGTCCATATCTACCACAATGATTACATTTGTTCTTTATTATAGAATTCCTTTTGCATTTCTATGATTTATTATTTCTTGTTTGTCCTTCATTGTTACTGATTCTATCAATCCTTGTCACAAATTTGATGTCATTATTTCCTATCACAAATTTAGTCCTTGATTTATTATTGTTTGTCTATCCTATATATCCAAGACCTTCACATTTTGGTCTTATTACCAGTACAGTTGGCTCTTTCATTCACTATCCATATTTTACCAAACCTATGTTTTTGTATTTGATTTTATTTAAAAATTTGAACCAATTTCTTTAGTATGCCTTTCAAAATAACCAAAATGATCATCAAACTAATCTCTATCAACATCAACATAACTTTGAGCATCATTATCCCTACCATCATTTGAATCTCTATCATTGTTAATTATGATAGGATAATATTTTTTGATCAATGATGAATTATATTCAAATCATCTAAACTACACTCTATATCTTTTCTTTTTGTGTCACAACATGCATTTATTGTCATAGGTTCCAAGTCATTATTAGATTCCTCATTTTTTTTGTTAAGTTGGAAAAGTGCATTTTTGAAAGGAATGCTAACCTTTTACATCAACAGATATGGCCAATCACTGTCCATTTCACCAAGAAGGATTTCCCACTGGCATAAAGCCTATACCAACCGTGTAACAACAAACACACTTCACTAACCACATCCAAAACTAGAAAACCAGCATACACCTTACATATCTAAATATCATATACTCTATGCTTTCTCGCAGCCTCTTCCTACTGATCCCCATTGTCAATTCTTGTGGCATTATCATTGTCAACTAAATTATTTATGTGCACTGGGATATCATTCCCCCATTCCTTTCTGGCATCTGCCATAACTCCTTCGTTAGCAAGACCATCTGCTACCCTGTTGGCTTCTCTATAAATATGATTGATAGACACATTCTCGAGTCTATCCAAAAGCGCTCGAGCTTCCACCATCATTAAGTCAATAGTCCAGGTGGTTGGTTGTCCTCCCTTTAAAATGGTCACAATATTTTGTGAGTCTCCTTCAACTATGAGCTTATCTAGATTGCAATTGATAGCCAAAGAAATTCCTACATAAGCTGCTCTTGCTTCAGTAAAATGACTTGTCTGTTCACCCAGTGGTTCAGCAAAGGCTTTGATTACCTTACCCAGATGATTTCGGATCACCCCTCCAGCTCCCGCCAGCTCGGGATTACCTTTCGAGGCCCCATAAAAATTTAATTTGAACCATCCAACCGATGGCGGTATCCATTTTGCATGAGTTCTGGGATGAACTCGAGGTATTGGTAATTTCTCTCTGACTCCCCAACATTCCAATATCCACCTTTCCTGCTCTGATTCCCATCCCTCCTTGAAGTGGATAGTGTTAAAATTCTCCATCAGGAGACTTCTTGCTCGGTTCCAAACCATTTCCCAGTCCATCTTCAAGTCCTCAAAGATTTTGTGGTTTCTTTCATTCCAAACTCTCCACCAGATATGTGGAAGGCTTAGAAGCCACAACTTCCTGATTCTTCTACCTTTAAAAGGAGGCTCCCATTGCAAGTTCAAGTCTGAGATAGTTCTAGGGAAAACCCACTAAACTTGGAATTCACTATAGAGCTGATCAAACAAGTTTTTGGTAAAGGAGCACTTAAGAAGTAGATGATCAATGCTTTCCTCCTCTTTTTCACACAAAACACATCTATTTGGTAAGGAGAAACCATATTTTTTCACATTATCCTAGGTCATAATTTTATTATGCATAACCAACCACTAAAAAATAGTAATCTTAGGGATGAGATCTTTGTCCCAAACCTTTACATGGGGCCACACTACCCCTACACCTTCAACCAAGTTATAACCAGACTTCACAGAATAATCTCCACTCTTCATTTTCATCCAAATAAATATATCATTCGATCGCCAATGGCTGAGGATGTAGGCATTAAGGCATCTATTAAGACTTTCTAGGTGTGGATGCAAGTCCTCATTGATGTTCTCAACATAAAGTCGCTTCCACCTCTTGATGCCATTTTCTTCCACCATATAATCTCGAACCAACAATCCATAAATAGGAGTCAGGATTGTTCTTAAGTTTGCAAACCTTGGGATCTCACAAAGGGGAGAGTTAAAGAGCCAAGTATCCTACCAAAATCTCATGTTAGCACCATCTCCAATCTACCATCTACAACCTTGTTGGATCAGAGGTCTTACCTATTGAAGGCTATTCCAGAAACTAGACCCCTTAGGGGGTTGAGGTTTTCTAGGAAGGAGGAATTACGTAAATACTTAGCTTTTACAATTTTGACCCAGGGAGTGTCTTCTTCCTTCACCAACTTCCAACCCAACTTTCCCATTAGAGCTTTGTTCATTTTGGGAAGAGTTCTCAGTCCCAATCCCCCATATTTTTTAGAGGTACAGACTTTGTTCCAAGCAAGTAAAGATATCCTCTTCTTTTCCTCAACCCTAGACCATAAAAAAATCCTTTGGATCTATTCAATATTTTTGTAGACTGATACTGGCATTTTAAAAATTGACATGAAGTAAATAGGTATACTTTGAAGGTAAGATTTCACAAGTTGGGCCTTTCCTACCTGACTAAGAAGAGAGCCTTTCCAGGAAGATAGTTTCTTTGTAACACATTCAATAACTAGATCCCACAAGGCTTCCTTCATACTCCCATGGAATAAAGGTATCCCTAGATAGGTTGCTGGAAAATCACCTATGCCACAGTTGAAGATTCTTGCTATCTGCAGTTGGAGAGCTCTAGAGGTATTCAGGAAAAAATCTTGCTTTTATTAAAATTTACCTTTTGGCCTATTGCAAGCTCATAGAAATGCAAAATCATCTTAATATGTCTTGCTTGTGGAAGAGATGATCTTGTTGAAATTAGAGTATCATCCACAAACTATTGAAAAGAGATCGGTTCTAGAGTGGAAGTTGGCCTGATACCTTCTATGTCTCCTCTATCTATGGTTGTTGTGAAGGCTCTACCCATAGCTTCAACTAAAATTATAAATAGATAAGGGGATAGGGGGTCCCCTTGTCTCAACCCCCTCTTGCTAGGAAAATAACCCACTGTAGACCCATTAACTAAGATGGAGATCATCACTGTGGAGATGCAATTTTTCATCATAGAGATCCAATCCTCATGAAAACCAAAATGTTGGAGCACTTTGATCAGGAAATCCCAAGAAACTCTATCATATGCTTTATTCATATCCAATTTAAGAAACATACCTTCCTTTTTTTATTTAGAGATAGAGTGCAGGATCTCATGGATTGAAATGATCCCATCAAGAATCTATCATCCCTGAACAAAACCCCTTTGGTGTTTATCAATGACAAAAGGGAGAGCCATCTTCAGCTGGTTTGCAAGGACTTTGGACACAATTTTGTAGAGAGTATTACATAGGCTAATTGGGCGGTAATCTACAAAATATTTAGCACCTACAATATTTGGGATGAGGGCTAAGAACGTACAATTCACATCATAAGGGATCCTTTTAGAGGTCTGAAACTCCTTAACTACCAAGGTGACCTCATTGCCAATGATGTGCCAAAACTTGTGATAGAAGAGCATCGAAAACCCATCTGGACTAGGATATTTGTCTCCCTTCATGGAGAAGACCACCTCTTTAATTTCCTCATCCGTAAAGGGGTTGAGGAGATAGTCATTTATCTAGTTTGTAATATTTAAGGGAATATGGCCTAACAATAGGTTCATCACCTCTTCATCCAACTCTGAATCCACTCCTAACATGTCTTGGAAAAATTGAATAACTTCCCCTCTAATTTGGAAAGGATCCCTTGTAGAAGAACCATCAACAATCTTGATCTCCTAGATTTTATTAAAAATTCTGTGCTTGAGAGTTGAAACATGGAAAAACCTTGTATTCATGTCCCCTTCCTTTAACCACAAAGCTCTTGATTTCTACCACCATAAAGCCTCCTCACATGCCAGAGTATTGTGCCAATCACATAGAAGATCCTTTTCTCTAGTCCGAACTTCCTCCGAATACTCCCCCAAATGCAAAGAGTTTTCTAACTCCATGAGTTGTTGTTGTAAAGCTACATTTTTAACCATAATGTCTCCAAACACCTCTTTATTCCATAGTTTTAAGTTTCGCTTAACAAATCTCAGTTTCTTTGCTACTTGAGTCAATCTATCCCCAAAAAATCTTGCTACCACCAAGATTGAATCCTGCTCTCTAAATCAGAATGAAGGATCCACATCTTTTCAAACTAAAAAGGGGTAGCAAAGAGCCTTCTCCTGTCCGTTGTTTCCCAAATCAAAGGATTATGGTCTGAGCTAGTTTTTGGGAGGGCCATGAGAGTAGTGTCCCCAAACAACACTAAGCTCTCCTGAGAAATCAACACCCTATCCATTCTGATCTGAATCAATTGACTCCCCAACCGCCTATTAGTCCAGGTAAACTTTGCTTGTCTAAGCTCCAAGTCCATCAAAGCATTTGAATTTATAAAATCACCAAACTCAATCATACTCTCTGAATATCCTTCAATGCCTCCCTTCTTATCATATGGATATAGAGGGGTATTGAAGTCCCCTGCAATGATCCATGGGATGCCTACAAAGACATGCCTGAGTTCACTCAATTCCCTCCATAACCTTCATCTTCCAACCATAGTAGTGGGTGCATAGACATTTGTAATGATCTAGTGGGAATTATCCTCCTTCGAAAAGAAGTGGATAGCACAAAATCTATCATTTGAGATAATTTTTTGTCCTTCCAATTTATTTGGGTCCCAAATACACATCATTCCTCCTGAGGAGCTCATTGAGGGTTGAGCAACAAAGTCTGCTCCTCTCCAAATCTTGTCTTTAACCATTGCTAAGTTTACTTCTACCACCTTTGTCTCTTGTAATAGCAAAATGTCTAGGTGATTATCTCTTCTCAATGTTTGTACTGATCTATGTCTTCTAGTCCCATTGAGACCTCGTACATTCCATGACAAAACCTTCATTTTTTAGATTTAGCTGATTTCTTCCCTCCCCCACCCAGATTGATGATGGTTTGTGTTCCTCTGGCTATCTCTATCATTGTTTCCCTCTTCCTTACCTCCATTAAAGGGGGTCTACCTATAGTGTGTTCCTTGCCAACATCCAAGGGAGTTCTCTTTGCTTGATTCCTAGTCACCCTTGAGGGCATCATCGAAACCTCCTCTGAATCGAAATCCTCTCGTATTGGAGCTACAAGCTTCACCTCTATCTTTTTTAGGATCTGCTTATCTTCCCTTAATGCTTTTCCAGCTTCATCTTGCCTGTCCCGATTTGTAAGAATCATGTCAATAGGGTTAACCTCTACATCCACTTCTAGAGGTTTTACACTCTCTTGTTGTACCCCCTCATGATTCACCCATTGTGTCTCCTCCACAAATTCCACAACTTTGGTTGGGTCTCCCATTTCATCCTCTTTAGCTCCTCTCAAGCAAGCAAAAGAGTTAGGGTCTGCAAATTCAAGGGGTTCCACAGCTCTAGGGGGCTGGACTACCACAACTCCATAAGAGGGATCTTCCATGTGTTCCTCCTCAACCACCATAGTCGATTGGTGTGAGGTGCTTGCTTCCTTCTGATTATCCACCATGAGATCCATGCCTTTACCCTACTCTACATCTTTACTCTCCTTCCTCTACCAGACTTTCTTATTGGGAGCTTTCTTCTTCTTTGGGCAGAAGCTTGAGATATGACCTCTCCCTTTACAAATATCACAAAGGGGTAAAATATTTTCATACTCTAGCCTCTGAGTCTAGGTACCCACTAGGGATGTTAGGTCTATTATTTTTAGAAGCTTGCTATCCAGATCAACATTAACATAAATTCGGGCAAACACCATATGAGACTTCAGCCTGGTTACCCTATCAATGGTAACAAAGGTACCAATACCATTTGCAATAGCCATTAAAACTTCATCATGCCAATATTGAAAGGGAAGGTGAGGTAATATTACCCAAACAACAATTGTGTTGAGACTTTGGGTGTGAGGATTAAAATCCACATCCCATTTTTTGAGAAATAGGCTACGCTTCCCCATCGACCATGGTCCTCCACCTAGAATTTTTTGCATGTCACTTACCTCAGTAAGTTTGATCATGAAGAACCCATTTGGGAGCGCCACAATCTCCATGCAGCCCATTGGTTTCCATCTAGCGAAGGCCCACCTTCGAATAGTATCTATATCTGGCCTTGCCCCAAAAAACTTGCCCACCAAATTGTGTTCCCCTTCCGCCTTCATGTTCAAAATTATCTCCGAGGGAATGTTGAGAATGCCATATTTAACTCTCAAGTTTAAGTGGCTTACCAATGGAGGAAGAGTAGTAGCAGGTTTAGAACCATGTACCACCTAGGCCCAAGAGCGTTTCTGTCCCACTTCTGGGGCCCGATTCTCCTGACCATTGTCTACCTCTGATTCATCCTGCCCCTTCTCTGGGACCGCTTTGTCGGGAGGTTCTTGGATTTTTCTTCCCAGAAAGCCATTCTCCAGCTCTTCATCCAAGGCCCCATCCATTGACGTACCTTCCAAGGCCCTAGTCTGGCCCTGCCCTACTCCGATTCCTGCGCCAACCACTCCCCATCCATCTTCGATCGCTCCAAACCCTGGTCCATCCGCTCCTTTTCCCGCCCGTTCCATTTTTTAACTCAAACACCCATTTATGGGTTGAAAATAATTGAAAACCCTATTTTCTGGGTTTTCCTTTTTCCCCTTTTCAGGTTTCGACCCCTCGCTGGTTATTCGCCCTGCCTGCTACTCCCATCAACTAGGTTCGAGCAAAATTTTTTACCGCTGCTGTTGCTCACCACCATTGCTACTTCCAGCTTCGTTTGTTGTTTTTTGCTCGTTGTGCACAAGGGTTTCCGTTGTGCAACCCACTACACACCTACATCTTGTGTATGCTTTCTGACTCCAACCATTGCAGTTCACCACTTTGGATTTTTTACTGCTCTGGAAGACCCTGTCGTGTTGTAGCCATTACCCTAGTTGATATAATACTAATATTAGAAGATTGCATAAATCGAAGCAATTGTGAGCGATATACACACAAACTCAGTCTTTGATATACCTAGAACAATAAATACATTCATTATTGGATTCCTCATTACTTAATAACAAACAAATGTGATTTTCCATAAGAGTCTTGTGTATACATTCTGATTATGCAACATAGCCTTATTTATTGCTCTGATCTCTCTGATTCCCTTTAGAAGATTATTAGTCTTGATCCTTCCTAATCAATGATACTTACAATATTTTGTATTGTTCTTTTTCATAAATATGATAATACTTCTTTTGTTTTTGATTTTGTGATGAAGTGCAAGATTCTTTTTCTAATACAAGAGCCTTATTGGATGACTCATTTCTCAATTGATTTTCAAGTTCATATTATTGAAGAATATTTATTAATTCCTCAAATGACACCTTTTTGTTTGATACTAGAAGAGATGTGACCAACATTTTGAATGATTTAGGAAGTGCTCTAAGTATAATTGAAACCAGGTGCTTATCTTCAACCTTTTCTCCTAAGGTATGCAATTTTGATTTTAATTATGATATCCTTCAAAGAAATTGTTCTATGTTTTCTCCATCATGAACTTTTAGTGCATACAATTGTGATTGTAGGTGTAAAATGGTTGCCTCATTCTTTCCTTCAAATATCATACATAATTTTTTCCATGCACTTTTTGAAGTTTTTGCTTCACTAATGTGTGCTTGAATTTCATTAGATATGCCAAATAGAATTAACATAAAAGCTTTAGCATCATCATCTTTGAATTTTTGAATTCCTATTTTATCTTCTAGAATGTTTATTTGTCCATTCATCACATCTCAGAGTTTTTCAACAATAAGTATTAACCTCATATTTTTTCCATGGGGTAAAATTAGGTCCTTTTAATAATTGAGATTCAATTAACAAATTATTGTATTTGCCATTTTGACAACCTTATAACTCCAAATTTTTTAAATTTTCCTTAAAATTATTTTCACTCTTAAAAATTTTCTTTTTTTACGAATGTTCTTCTTTTTATTTCTTCACAAATCTCAATTTAATATTAATAACTTATACCTCCCATTAAAAAATAACTATCTTTTCTTTTCTTTTTTAATTTAAAACTTCAATTTTTTTTTTGTCCCTTATATCTTCCTATTTACGCACATCGCACTTCCTTTTTAATCTTTCTTTAAAAAAAATGCATATATATATATTTTTAATTATATATAGTATTTTCTTCAAAAAATTCTCTACCTTATCTCTCTTGACACAATTTCCTCTACAATTATGAGCTCTCGATTCCTTCCAAATGAAATATATATATATTTTTAAATAATGCATGTAGAATAAACTCACTCTTTTTTTTAATCATGCATGCAAAAATAATTACACAAAAAAATATCCTTTTGGTTTGCAACTAGGCTTTAGATTCTTTCTTCAACTCGAAAACTCACAACCAAGCTTTAGATTTCTTCTTCAACTCGAAAAGTCTGTCTTCATGTTCTCTAGATTGCCACTTATATTTATGGTTTATGTTTTTAATTTAATTCACACCTCTATTTAATTTATTTTGGAAAGCATGCACATTATTTTTGAAATATAGTAGATTCCATGTTGTAGTTAATAAATTCTCACAAGCTTAAATAGAAACTTATCCGCTTTTTAAATGTTTAACTCACTATCTTTATATCTTCAAAAATAATGCAACCCTAATCAAATATTTAAAATTTAACCTTATTACTCCAATAATATAGGTGTTAAGAAGAATTAGGTTTCTTACCTTTATTCGCGTTGCCTTTTTAAAGTTGTGTCATGTATATGTTTTTTTGCACCAATTCTTTTAATGTTACTTTTTGAAAAAGAAATGCTTTCGCTTGCCTTTTGAGTTTTTGGTCTTCAACCAAAAAAATAATCTTGCCTGAACATCCCTCTTATGCAATCCCATGCATTATGTTCTTAGGTGTTTCTCATGTGTTGCTCTCAAAATGATATCTTAGGTGTTTCCTTTCTTTGGCTACAATCTATTTAATTTTAACTTTCTCCTTTTCAACTTTGCCAACTCAAATTTAGGGTTCTACCTTTACTTTTCTATAGGTAAAATTTGGTAGCAACAATGGCTTCCAATTTATCCTCACTCTTTGGCTGGATATTCCTTAGCTCTTCGAGCTCACCAAACTCGATTATGCTTGCATTAACAAGACTTCTCTTTTTTTTAAAATATTGCAAGCTCAATATATAATATATATCAACCAATCCAACAAATATATATATATTTTTATATATATATATATATATATATATATATATATATATATATATATATATATATATATATTCAACTTACTTTTAATATGAGTTGACTTCAAATCAATTTGAGCTTTTAGCTCTATTATCCTTCAAGATTTCAATCTATGCAGCACACAAAACTTGTCTCATAAAAATCTCTTTTGCAACAACACCCTTCTTCACAACACCTCTCAAGTTGACACCTTCACAGGTTTTGCTCATAGACATGTAGGCACCTCTTAGTTTGACTCCTTCATAGTTAGCTTAATTACTTCATGGGTTCTGCTCACAGACACGTAGGCACACAAGTTTATTTTTATCTTAAGCTCTTGTTATGACGAGCATGCTCTATTTCTTCATCCAATCTTCTATTGATAATAAAAAACTTGATCTCTCATTTCAGACATAATATTTTCTCCAAGATTTTGCCAAGGTGGCTCTGATACCACTATTATTTTTACAATAAGATTAACTCATAGAAAGCTTTATCCAAGATTAACTCATAGAAAGCTTTATCCAAGACTAACTCATAGAAAACTTTATCCGAGATAAAGTATAAATCAAATAAATATCATTCACAAAATAACAATAAATCATTTCTAGAATAACAACAATATCTCACATATATATTTAATATCAAAATATTACAAAAACAATTTCAAGAGATTATATTGTATGAAGGTCTCCAATATACAATTTTACGTGGCTTTTTAGTACTCTAACTACTGCTCTCCTCAAATATTTGGGAGATGCATCCTTTCATATTCCTCTCATTAAGACAAAAGTCTCTTGTCACATATCAATGCGACTCTTCATTCTAGGGTGTAAGGACCCCATCATAATTTCCTACCTCTCCCTCCTCTTTCCCTGCCTCTCCTTGATAAGTAGATCTCCCTAGATTTTCCTTCAGTATCTCTAGGATCCCTCGGGATCCTCCTGTGCTTCTTAGGATGTGCTATCCTGTATTTCTCAAGTTGTCCCACCTTGACGTGTTTGTTGTGGCCTAGTTAGTCAGTCTCGTTGTTTCTTTTGTGCAATTTTGGTGGTGGTTAGATTTTGTTTGGCTTGGACTAGGTTTGAATGTTGTGTTACCTTTCCTGGTAGATCCTTCTAGCCTCTAGGGGCGGACCCTGTAGTTGTTGTTGCCTACTTGGATGGTTTCGTGTATTTTGTTCTATTACTAGGCTTTCAAAATAGGGGCTCTTGGTTCTCTGTCTTGTTTATAGCTTGATGCCTCCTTTTACACTTTTTATGGTCTTGAGATGGGGCCATGGTTTTATCATCTACAACTTGAGGACCTTTATGGATTTTTCTGAGATAGACTTATTGAAGCAGGTTCAAGATCTTCTGAAGATCCATTTGCTATCCATATTTGGAACCTTTGAATCCATCTTCTGTAGCTCTTTCTGGTCCCTGCAGTAGGTCTATGCTTTCCTATGCAGTTGTAGCTGATGGTTTTTTGATTTCTTCATGGACAAAATGTTGGTGGTGGTTGGATTTTGTTTGGCTTGACTTGGGTTTGAATGTTGTGTTACCTTTCCTGGAAGATCTGTCTGGTCTTCAAGGATGGACCATGTGCTTGTTACTGCCTACTGGTATGGTCTCGTGCATTCTGTTCTATTGCTATAATTTCAAAATAGGAGATCTTGGTTCTCTGTCTTGTTTGCATCCTGATGTTTTCTTCTACACTTTTTTTGGTCTTGGGATGAAGCCATGGTTTTATTGTCTGCAACTTGGGGACCTTTGTGGCTATTTTTAAGATAGACTTACTACAACAGGTTTGAGATCCTCTGCATATCCATTTGTTGTTCATATTTGGGTTCACCTCTGGATCCATCATTTGTAGCTCTTTTTGGCCCTTGGGATAGGCTTGTGCTTTCTTGTGCAATTATAGTTGTTGGTTTTCTAGTTTCTTCATGGACATACTGTTGTTGGGACTGGAGGCTTTCTAATATGGGTGACAGTCTGATGGGTGCCATCTGTAATCATTTTGGCCTTTGGAGGGGACCTGAGATTTCATTTCCACTACATAAGTTTATCCCTAATGTCTGTCCCTATACCCGTATTGGTTTCCCCTACAGTCTTAGCATACTATGGTAGTTTTTGCTTCTTAGGCTTTCCTTCCCTATGCACATGCTTCACGTTTCCTTTGCAATGAGATCAAAGTGCCTATGCAGATATCTCCATGCTACCGCTCCTCTTTGCAGGCTTTGTTTCAGGTTTAGATTTCCCAAAAATGTGAATGAATGGTTTCTTTTCGATGGGAGATCCAACTTCAATTTTAAGTGGGATGAGTGTCTCACTTAGTGTTTTGTTCCACTAAACCTTTTTGGGTAGATGCTTCACCCGGGCTCCCAATATATGGGTTTTCCTTTTTGGTTGGCTTCCTGGAAGGATCAAGGTTCTGATTTCTCCCCTACTGGGCAATTTTCCTTATCTCCTAGTTTTCCTTTCTAGGCCCCTCTGAGATGGGAGCCTGTTTTTAAATTTTTTTAAAATTTCTAACAATTGTTGTTTCTTGTGCCATTTTGGGCAGGAATCTATATTTTTTATTTTAATTTATGTCCCAGGCTCCCACAAATTAGGTTTCTTTGTTTCTTGTGCCTTGCTGCATGAGCTATTCTAGACGAGATTTTCCCATTTTTCAAAATATTTTAAAATATTTTTCCTACTTGGTCCTGGGTAGGAATTCTTAACTCTTAGTGTTTGCTCGGGATGAATTCGCATTCAACTATGATGGGTTTGGATATGGTCCAACTAGTACTATCTTCTTTTGTTGCTCATCCCTTTATGAATTCTTTCTCCCCACGAAGATTGCTTCTTGTTTCATTTTGTAATCTCTTTATGTAAAAGGTTTTGGGACCCTTTCAAAACCCATTCCACCTAGAAAAATAATGTGACTCTTCATTCTCTCTCTTGACACATTGCACTTTATTTCATATTGACACATACATTATATAAAATATAAATAATTATACCAAACTAATACTTACAAGGGGGTCAAATAATGTAATGCTTCAAACAATCAAAATGACTGATTTTCCACTAGATATGGTCTTCAATGAAATCCATACAAATATCTATCCACACCTATTCCATAATTGGTAGGGGCTGAAGGATTCTTGGGTACATATAGTTTTACCTTTCATCCTTTGGTACCTATCATATTCTACCACAAAATCTTGAATATCCCTTTTCATTCCCTTCTAAAATAAAATATTTTTTGCCCTTTCATAGGTTTTTGGAAACCTAGAATGTCTTGCCATTGGTGATTCATGCATTTATTGTAAGATGGATTACCACATTTGTAAATTTTGAGGAATAAAAAGTCAATCATGATATCTCAAGTCTTGACCATCCGAGACATATCTAGGGCATGATTTGGTCTCTACTTGGAGTTTGTGGATCAAAGTTTGCAAATTAAAATCCTTAGTCATTTTATCTTTGAGATGATTGGTCCATTAAGGAAGTGGTGTAGATATAACATTTAGCATACCATGATATTCATACTATTAGGATAGTGCATCAACCATTGTATTCTCCTTTCCTTTTTAAACGTGATTTCATAATAATAACCCAACAATTTAGATACCCATCATCGTTGTTCAAGTGTGGCTACTCGTTATTCCAAGAAATACTTAAGATCTTGATGGTCGATTTTAAATGAAATTTGAAACTCAATGAGATATGACTATCAATGATTAACATGTAAAATGACTAGCATCCCCTTTTCATAAGTGGATTTACCCAAATTCTTGCTTGATTATATTGATGAAAGCCAATGGTCTTTTTGGATGGCTTCAACAACAATGGCCCCCTCTGTAATGGTTCCCACAACATTAGCATCAACTTCGATCGCAGCTACCCTGGCTTTCCCTGGCAGGGTTTCCCAAACCCTCCCCGGGGATTTGGAACCAGGCGAGATCCCTGTCGATCTCACGGATGATCCCGATGCCCCCGATCCGAATTTGGGTGGGACGCAGAGACCTTGGGCGGAAGGTTTCATTCCCCCCTTTCCCCCTTCCAAATCCCCTCCCTCGATCGGTCTGTCTTTCAGCACGATGGTATCGGGATCCTCTTCTCCCAAACCATCTAAAGTGGTTTCCCTTCCCCCCTTGGTCACCTTCGAGGAAAATATGGTTATCCCGATTTCTCGCATGGCTCCAAAACTTTCCCTCGAATCCCTGTCCCTGGTTGGGAAATTCGTTGGAGGCCGACCTAACATGGAGTCTATCAGAAGATGGGCCAGTTTCAAATGGCGAACAGAGGGAAGTTTTTAGCTAGTTGCACTTTCCAAGGGTTTCTTTCTAATTCAGTTGAACAACCAGAATGATTATGCAAGAATCCTCACCGAAGGACCGTGGTTCTTTGGCAGGAAAAGTCTATTCCTTAAGAAATGGGAACAGGGCTTCAACCCCCAAACTCAGGACATCAATGTCGCTCCCATTTGGGTTCGTCTTTCGAACCTGCCAATCCAGTTTTTTCATGAAGACATCCTTCGGGGATCGAAGGATACATCGGAGACCTGGTTGCCTTTGACCCGGCAACAAAAGCCCGATCTAGAATGGCCTTTGCTAGAATCTACGTGTCTGTGAACCTGGCATCCTAGCTTCCCACTCGCATCAATCTCATCTATGGGGACTTCCAGTGGTGCCAAGCTATTGAGTATGAGAATAAACTGACATTCTGCATCGAATGCTAGGCTCAGGGACACCTCAGATCCCAATGCCCTTCGTTGAAAGCTGCCAAAGAGGTTCCTCGACCCCAACCCTCCCTTGCTCAGCGTCCGGTCACCCACCCGGGACCCAAGGCTACTGGTGGCCCTTTTCGAGGGAAAATTGACAAAGGGAAACAAGTCCCCTTCCACAAATCCTTCCCCCACCAAGCTCCGTCAAGTTCCAACCAGGTATGTTCGCTTTTTGCCTTTCCCAACAAGTTTGGCCCTCTCTCTGGTGTTGATGATGATGTCCTCTTTCTCGAGTCCATTTCCCCCCCTTCTCCTTCCCCCTTGCCTCCACTCCCTCCCCTCCCCTCCCTTTCCCTACCCGACCCCTCTCCGGCTGCACCACTCTCCCCAACCCCTCCCACCTCTCCGCTCTCTCCCACCTCTCCTAAATCCCTTTCCCCCTTCCCCTCGAGGAGGGCTTTCCCACCACTTCTTTAGCCAAACCTCTATCTCCAACCAAGTCAATTTTTGATTCCCTTGAGGAGGCGTCTAGCCCTTTTTGCAACCGCTCGAATTCTAGCTCCATCATCACCAGAAGTAAGAAAGGGCCAGTGGACACAGGAGGTGACAAAAAGAGAGGCAGACCATCTATGTCCGACCAGCTTAAGAAAGACACTGAGAATCAAGTCGCAAATGGGGTTCAAACAACCCTCTTCCCTAATCTGTTCGACCAA
The DNA here is from genome assembly GCA_028583015.1 of Wollemia nobilis. NCBI lineage: Eukaryota > Viridiplantae > Streptophyta > Pinopsida > Araucariales > Araucariaceae > Wollemia > Wollemia nobilis. The sequence continues at coordinate 16,408 of JAQPPZ010009028.1, read as the reverse complement.
CCCGTGGATGATCCCAAGAACCCCAAACCCCCTCCCGTACCCACCAAGGGCGGTAAGAAACCTTCCAAAGTATCCAAATGAAGATCCTCTCTTGGAACATCAGAGGGCTTAACAGCTCAGGCAAGCAGAGACTGGTCAGAACCATCATAAAGGATTCCAAACCCACCATCATCATGTTACAAGAAACCAAAGTTGATGCAGCGAGAACCCCGAACATCATCAAATCAGTCTGGAAAGACTGCTAGTGGGCTTCCTCCCCCGTAGAGGGATCGACTAGGGGCCTTCTTTGCCTCTGGGATCCTCTCCAAGTTGAGGGAAGGGTGGTATCCTTCACCAACAGAACCCTCAACATGGTTTTCCATTGCAAGACCAACCAGTTCACATGGGTCCTCTCCAATATCTATGCCCCCAACAATCCCCTGGAAAGGTGCCAGCTGTGGGTTTCCTTGTCCCTTCTCAAGACTACTTTTTTTGCCCTCCCGTGGATGTTAGCTGGGGATTTTAACTCTCCTCTGTTTGCTTTCGACAAACGAGGCGGTTTATCCACTCCCTCCAAAAGCATAACTGATTTCCAGGATTTTGTGTCGAGTAATGAGCTTATGGACATTCAGATCAGAGGCTATCATTTTACTTGGAGCAACAAAAGAGCATGGCAAGATCACATTCAAGTCAAGTTGGACCGATTTTTCTTATCTCAGCAAGCAATCCCTCTCTTTGGCGATACTCTCCTCACATCCCTCCCTAGAATTGGGTCTGACCATTCACCCCTCCTCCTAGAATCCAACAAGGCCTCGTCCTTCAAAACCCCTTTCAGGTTTGAAAACATGTGGATTCACCACCTAGACCTCAAACAACGAATTTATGAGTGGTGGAATCTTCCATGTTCAGGATCTGCCATTGATCGAGTTTCTCACAAACTCAAATCAATGAAAGAAAACATCAAAATTTGGAACAGGGAAGTTTTTGGAAACATCTTTGAGAACAAGTAGCTCATTATTGATAAACTTAAGACTTTGGAGGAGCAAATCCATCACGACCAATGGACTCCTCAGCTGAGGAATGAGGAGAGTCAGCTGTTGTCTGAGTATCACAACATATTGGCTAGAGAAGAAACCTTCTGGCGACAAAAATCCCGAGCCCTCTGGCTCAAATATGGGGATGCCAATACCAAATTTTTTCATGCTTCCACGATGCGAAACCGTAGCTCTAGCAAAATCAGAGAACTCACCTTATCTGATGGCTCTGTTTCCCAAGACATTTTCGAGATCAGATCAGAAGCATCTGCTTACTTCAGTAATATGATGGGAAATCCCTCTCCCTCCCACTTGGCAGCCCAGGAATCCCTTCTCTAGAACATTCCCCCCATGGTTACTCTAGAGATGAATGCTACCCTGATTCAGACCCTCTCATCGAAAGAGATCGAGACTGCTCTCTTATCCATGCAAGCTGACAAGGCCCCTGGTCCCGATGGCTTTCCCCTTGGTTTTTTCAAACCTTTTGGGACATTATGAAGGAAGACATTTGCAAAGCCATCATCGAGCTCCAATCGACTAAGTCCATTCCAAAAGGGACTAACTCAACTTTCATTGCTCTGATCCCCAAAACCCACCCCTGCAAGACTATGGTGGATTTCAGGCCTATTAGTCTCTGTAACATTATCTACAAGATCTTAACCAAATCCCTAGCCCTGAGGCTAAAGAATATTCTCCCTGCTATCATTGATCCTTGTCAAGGCAGCTCCGTGGAGGGCAGATCTATCACAGACAACATCATATCCCTTCATGAAACTCTCCATTCTACTCACTGCAACCGCAAGGCAGCCATGTTTCTTAAGTTGGATATCAACAAAGCTTTTGATAGAGTCAATAGGATTTCCTTCTGAAAGTCCTTGCCAAGTTCGGGTTTCATAGAGAATGGATCAAGCTCATCAAAGGTTGTATCTCGATGCCATGGTTCTCTGTGCTCGTTAATGGTTCAGCTACAGGTTATTTCTTGACTCATAAAGGCATAAGGTAGGGTGACCCCCTATCCCCTTTCCTCTTCATCATCCTGGTAGAATCCCTAGGAAGAGCTTTCAAGTCTGCCTGTGCTTCTGGGCATGTGAAAGGGATCAAAGCTTCTTCCACCATGCCCCCCCTTTCTCACCAGCAGTTCGTTGATGATACCATTACTGCTTCTTCAGCATCAGTCCTCCAAGCTAAGTCCATCAAATCTATCCTTGACACCTATGCCAGAGTAGCAGGCCAAGAAATCAATTACACCAAAAGTGAGTGTTTCTTCCTCAACACTCCGGATAGCAGACAACGCAAGATCGCCCGTATCCTGCAGTGCAGAATCTCGAGCTTACCCACCTCTTACCTGGGCCTTCCTCTTTTCATCAAGAGCCCGAAAGAGTCCATGTGGGATAATGTCATCGAAAGGTTCAAACGCAAACTTGCAGGTTGGAAGGGTGCCCTCCTATCCTAGGCAGCTAAGGCTACCCTCACTATGGCGGTCCTCCAAAGCATTCCAGTCTACTTCATGTCTGTCTTTAGAGCCCCAACGTCTGTTCATGCCAAGATTGAGCAAATCTAAAAAAATTTCCTATGGTCAGGTCCTGAAGAAAAAAATAGAATCCACCTTGTTAACTGGGACAGAGTTTGTCAACCTAAATCCCAAGGGGGCTTGGGTTTGAGAAGGTCTTCCAATCTGAACCTTGCCCTCCTCGCCAAGTAGGCATGGAAACTCTACACCAATGTCAAATCAGAATGGGTGGCGATTGTCAAGAGCAAATACTTCCCTCGATCGTCCTTCATGAATGAATACCTCCCTTCCTCTGGATCTGCTTTCTGGAAGGCGATAAGTCAATCTAGACCTCTCATCACTAAAGGATCCCATTGGCAACTTGGCAGTGGCTCCGAGATCAAGTTTTGGGATGACGTTTGGTTGAACGACCAGCCCCTCGCAGTTATCCTAGGGATGTCTACTCTCAAATCCTTTCTTGAGCGTAGATGGGGCAGCAGAGTTAGGGATTATTTCAATGATCAGCGGGAATGGAAGCAAATTCCCATTGGCTAGTGCCCAGATAACCCAAGCAGGCACTTCCTTGTCTCGGCTTCTCAGAACCACCATTATTCCTACTACAACCACTCCAGATTCTTCGGTTTGGTCAGGGACAGACAACGAGGTTTTCTCAGTCAAGTCGGCTCATTCTCTCCTATTGAACCACCAAGTTTTTGCCTTCCCGTTTGGGTCGGTTTGGATCAAGCGCCTAGTCCCTAAGGTTGGGTTTTTCTCCTGGACTGTTGTTCAAAACAAAGTGCTCACCATTGACAACCTGATGAAAAGAGGCATCCCTATCCCTAATAGATGTCATCTTTGCCTGTCTAATGGGGAATCGGTCAACCACCTCTTTTTACATTGTGAGTTCACCCAAGGGAGTTTTAACCACTTGCTATCCCTGTTCCAAATCTAGTGGGCCCAACCCCACACTCTTTGGGATCTCTTTATCTAGTGGCCTACCCCTTTTTAGAATCCCAATGCTGCCTTTCTCTGGAGGATCTGCCTCCACCACCTTATTTGGTAGATTTGGCTAGAGCACAATCGTAGAGTGTTTTCCACCCTTTCTAACGATGCCATATCTACGGCCACCAAAGCCATCGCCTACGCCTCTGAAAACCTCCAATTACTCCCTTGGTCTAAGTCCCCGATTGGCAAGGTTGAAGGGGAGATTTTCCAATCCCTCAACATCCCTATCCCCGACCGCCCTCACCCCATCCCCCATCCCAGACGGTTGGCCCTTTGGAATCCCCCTCCCACAGGTTTTTTAAAGCTAAATTTTGATGGGGCATCCAAAGGGAACCCAGGACTGTCAGGAGCTGGTGGGGTCATCCGAGACCACAAAGGGATGATCGTTCTCACCTTTGCTGAGAACCTCGATCATTAGACAAATAATTTTGCTAAAGCTTGGGCTCTCTAGCATAGTCTGAACCTGATCAAAGACTCTCGTATCCATCTTCACATCGAGGGGGATTCTCTGAACATCATCCGTTACATCAAAACTGATAAAAATCCCCCTTGGAACATTAGCTCGCTGATCCGAGAAAGCAAAGTTATCATTGGTCAGCAATGCCAGGTGGCAGTTTTCCACGTATTTTGTGAAGCAAACAAACTCACTGACCAGCTTGCCAACATGGGTCTTATTCAATCTTCGCTGATGGTGTGGCGCAATTCTAATCCATCGGGTGTCTCCCATGTTGCAGATGCTGACAGGCAAGGCAGGTTCATGCCACCCCTCCTCGCTAACCAATGTGTTTCTTTTCTAGGTTTGCAGCTGTCCCTAGAGGCATCTCCTCCAGCAAGCTCCTCCTTCATCGTTGGCTCACGATTGGCATCCTTGCTGGCATCACCAGTCATCAATTTCCCATGTGGATGATTGGTCTCCTCAATTACGCTCCCCAATATGGTTTGTGATGCCCCAATGCCACCATCGGTGCCCCTATCCAATCCGCTTTCTCGCCCATCCTCACCGAATCCAAGTGGCTCTGGATATCCCCGTTTACCCGTACCGACTCAGGCCCAAGAACTGTCACCAATCCCCACCCTACCTGGCCTTTGTCCACCTGTCCCCTCCTCGATCGGATTGGCATGCTTAATCATCCCTTGTTGGCCTTTTTAAATAGTCCCCTTGTCCTTCCTTTTATCGTTCGTTACCCTTTGCCCTGGTCGCTATCTCTTCCCTTGTCCTTTCCTCCTGGCACTATGGCATACATCGAACCTAGCTCCCTCTAGCTCGACCCTCTGGTGAAACCCTTTATCGACACCTTTAATCTGAAGCCCTTCCTGAGTAAATTCTAGGGCCCCAAAGCTGATATTTTTGCTGACTTCGTCTGGACGTGGAAGAATGGCTTTGTCGTAATCCATAGTGTTCGTTTCAAGGTTACCCTCGAGTTGATGGCTGAGGTGTCTGGCCTTCCCCTATCTGGTCGCCGCGTCCGTCGTGACAAGCACAGTTGGGAGCCCGAGCTAGAGGGGTTCCCCAACTACCAAGAGTTCAAATGGATAGGTGTTTCTCTTGAACGCACCTCCCTTCCCTCCCCTTGGTCCGTTGTCGCTATTCCCCTGATCCAGTATTTGGCCTCTAACGATCCCGCTAAGCCGATGTCCAGCTTCCATCTGGCTCTTGTCAACCACTTCCACGGTTACAAGCCCATGAACATTCTCGCTTTCCTCCATCGCTCCGTCCTCTTATCGATTTTCATCGCTCATAAGAAACACTCCCCTCCCACCCACCAGGGCCTCTTCGCTGTTCTCTTCCACCATGTTGCTGCCAATCCTCCCTTGGCAGCCACTCCCCTCCAATCCAGCCCTCCCGTTCCCCCCCTGCGTCTTCGCCAACTCACTCATTTTCCAGCGAGCCCTTGGTCAGTGAGACGGATCCCGAGTATCAAACCCCTGAATCCAAGAAGACCCCCCCAAGCAGTATACCTCGTCTAAGCCCACCCCATCCTCCAAGAAGGCGACGTCGGGAAAGCACAGAACCATAATTGAGGATGTTCCTGTGATCCGCAGATCATCGAGGACCAAGAAGATCAAAACGGAGTCAAGCCAAAACTCCCCTGTCAATGTCCCTGATGATAACAACGAGGACTCGGACCCCGCCCCTGAAACATCAAAGCGCATGACAAGAATGTTTATCAAATGTTTCATTTCTGCATTCGAAAGTACCACCGAGGCTATGAAGCGCTTCTTGGAGGAGCTCACTGCAGACGCGAAGGAGAACCCCATGGAGGTCAACCCTTAGGGATTCCCTTTCGGTTTCCCTAGCTTGTTTTTGTTATGTTGGTCCTTTTTTATTACTTCAAGTTTTTGTTTTTTGGAAAGCCCTTGGGGCTCTGTCACCATTTTTGGGTAGGGTTTTATGCTAGAAAGGAATGCCCCTACATGGGCTATTCGGCCATAGATGTTAAGGTCTTAATCCCCTACGTGGGACTGCTTTCATGCTTATCCTCTGAGAGGGATTCTGCTAGGCCTGTGGCTTCTATTTACCGTTACAAGGTTCCTGCAATATCAATATCCACCACCCTGGTAAGGGTTTTTGTATATCTGGGACTGGGACCCAGTTAAAACCCTGATAATCAAACCACTACTTACCAAAAAAAAAAAAAGCCAATGGTCTTCCTTCCTGCATTAAAATCATTGATGGCCATTGCTAGAAGTATCACTTTCAATTATAAAAGGTTTATAAAAATCAAGTATTGCTAATATTAAGGTGGTTTTCATAGCTTGTTTTAATTGCTTGAAAGCTTGTTTTGCTAGTTTTGACCAAATAAAAGAATTCTTTCTCAACATGGTTGTTAAAGGAGCTGGTATCTTTCCATAGTTTTGTACAAAATTTTGATAATACCCACTAAGTCCTAAAAATATTTGAAGCCCCTTAATGGTTTGAGGTTGGGACATTCTTGAATAGCATAAATATTTTTAGGATCCATTTTATATTCTTCTTTGGAGATAATGTGACACAAATACTCTACTTCTTGCATGCTAAAAGAACACTTTGATTGCTTGGCATAAAGTTGATTCTCATACAAAAATTTGAAGGTCTGATCCAAATATTGGAGATGCTCCTCCTAAGTGCAACTATAAATCAAAATATCATCAAATAAGACTAGAATAAATTTGTGAAGGAAGGACCAAAAAATGACATTCATCAAACTTTGAAAAGTGGAAGGTGTGTTGGTCAAACCAAATGGAATAAACAAAAATTCGTAAAACCCTTCATGAGTCTTGAAGGAAGTTTTAGGAATGTCATCTAACTTGATTTAAATTTGATGGTATCTAGACCGCAAATCTAATTTAAAAAAAAATTGAGCACCATGCAACTCATATAATAACTCATCAATTATCAAAATGGGAAATTTATCTTTAACAGTTATTTGATTGAGGTCCTTGAAATCCACACACAAATTCTAAGAGCCACATTTTTTTTTTACCAACAATATTAGGAAAGAATATGAAGTAACACTAGGATGAATAACCCCTATAAGGAGCGGTTCCTACACCAACGATTTCTGATTTTTGGACATTTGGAGGAAGACTACCTAGATTAAATTGGATTGCATGGTCATGAGTATGACAAGGGAGCAGTCCTTTGGATTCCTAAAAAAATATGGTAGGTTTTTGCAATAAAAGTTGTAATTCCACCTGAGGTTGCTTGTCCTAATCACATGGATCTTATATAGTTGAGCCATAACTCCATGGGATGACTTTTTAACAATTTCTCTTTTTTATGAGATAAAACAAGTTGAGTAGCCCCAATTTTCATTCTCTATAAAATATACTCAATTTCCTATTGGTTGAATTTCATCCATAGCTCAAAAAAATCCCATAATACTGCCCAACCTTCTCAGCCATAATGCTCCCAGTACTACATCACACCCACATAGGGGTAAGGTAAACATATCAACCTTAATATTAATCCCATATTTGTACCTTTAGATTTTGACACTTTCTCTTATAAGGTAAAGTTACTCCATTAGCAATTATGCCTTCAAAGGAATTACAAGTATTTATATAACAATTTCCCTATTTTGCCACTCTTGGGTTAGTAAAGTTATGTGTGCTTCTAAATTCAATGATAATTATTACTCATTATCCTTTGAAGTGTCCTAACACCTTCATGGTTTGGGGGATTGATATTTTTGCCAATGCATGCATTAGATTTTTGGTTGGTTTTTTGTTTGGGGCTTCTGGTTGATCTATTTGTTCCCCTTCCTAATGATCATCTTCCACATCTTAAGATTATGTGGTTGTTATCTCGTCCATATCAAGCAAATACAATTTTTGTTGTACACATTTATATCTCAGGGAATACTTCTTATCACATTTATAACATAACCCTTGGGCTCTTTTGGTTTCCATCTCTTTTTGAGTTATTTTTTTATATTGTAGGTGATTTTTTGGTAGGATTTGATATTGGCTTGGATGAAAAAGGTGGTCGAGCTTGTGAAAACTTGGAGGTGCATCCTTGAGCCTTAAATTTATCTTCTACCCATCTAGCCAATCATATTGCTTGTTGTAATATTTGCAACTTAAACATTTTAACTTTAACTTTAATGCCATCCTTCAAACCACTCAAAAAATAACTTAGAAAGAATTCTTCATTCAAGCCTATGGTATGGCTGGCCAAATTTTCACACCGAGCTTGATGGTGTTGAATAGTTGATATTTGTTTGAGTTTAGTAAGGTCTGTAAAATCTTCATACTCACTAGGACCAAATTGAGTGAATAGTTGTTTTTCAAATTCATCCCAAGTGAGCTCAAGGTGTGCTTTTTTAAGCCATTGATACCATTATAGGGTATTCAATTCAAGATTAAAAGATGAAATTGTGAGACGTATATGTTGCAAAACATTATGAAGACTAAAATATAGTTATGCTTGACATAACCATCCATCTGAATCCTTCCTATAAATTTTAGAAAGTCTAATTTTGGCAGTTTGTATGCATTATTATTATGTGTTTCCCATTTTGGATTGCTCGACCCTTCACCCTTATGGTCAAAATAACCATATTGACCATATGTGTGGGTGTTACCACCTAAAAAACCTTTCAAGTTTGCAATATTTTCATTTACTCCTTCCTTTATCTCTTTTTTTTCCCTTATCACATAGGTTATTTAGTCATGTAAAGTTTTTATTTCAACCCTTAATTGGTTTAGATCCTTAATTAATTAAGTTCCCAAATGCTCTCCCATTGAGTCACTTGCATAATAATTTTTTGATCCATTTCTTGTATAATTTGTTGTCCCTTAATGCTTGTAGCCATAAACTATGATTTTAGACCTTCTAAGGATACTTACTAAAAATAGAAATAATATACCATATTTAGTAATGATCCTAAAAAAGTGTTTGGGTGCTATATAACAACACGATCACCTCGAAAAGACAATCACAATGGACTAGGTATTTAGATGATGCTTTTAATACCCTAGACTGTTTTTAGTCAAGTATCATCTATTTTTCTCCTAAAGTCTTTTTCACTAAGAAAATTAACTTTCTTCTCTATTTTCAACGACTGCCTTGTCTACTATTGTTTGTCTTACAACTTCCTTGACATGATTTGTCTTGTATATTATTAGAAACTACCTAGTATGTCTCTATTCCTTTCTATTGCTAGTAATTTTTTTAGCAGATTGTCTTGGCTGTTACTGATAATTGCCTTGACTAATATTATTCTCAACTATAACTGATAATTGCCCTCACAAACTTTACCTTGACTATTATTGACTATTACCCTGATTGATATTATTCATGACTATAACTGGTAATTTCCCTAGTAGACTTTGTCTTGACTGCTATTGACTCCTATAGTTACCTTCATCTACTACAATATAGTAAATTATGTAAGTGTAGTCTCCTTAGTATGCTCAATTTCTTGCTTAGGATTCTTGGTGTTAGGGTTTAACATATGACAGAAGCAAGGTAACTCTAGGCCAAGGTGTGTGCACTCTCCATAGCCCTTTGTTATACTATAATGATGAACCATAATGCTCAAACCAATATTTTAAGCCATTACGAAAGGAGGATTCCACACATACCCTTAAGCACACTATCCACTCCTCTAACAGTATGGGAGGGTGATATTTTCAAGTGTTGTTCTCATTAAACTATTGATAGATACACGATAAAAAAACTTCCTATGGCTAAAGGTTTATCTTAATCCTAGGTGGGTCTCCCTATATACCTAAAGATACACAGGAGCTCAAGTCTATATACAAGTGTTGTTTGAGTCCTGGATATTGGAGTCTGATCACCCCTCACTTCACTAGATGCTTTGTGGGTAATCTAGCTTAGCCAATAACAACTTGTCTATGATAGTTTAAACCCCTAACTCTGGGTTTTTAACATAGTAAACTAGAACCAAAATTAAAATACGACTTAATTTTTTTGTAGAGTCATTACAATAAATTAAAAAAATAAAAATTATACCTAACATGTCAAAAAGGTAAGGTAGGAATTGTTGTAGTTGCAACAAATCATGATCCTAAAAAGTGCTCTGATACCACTTGTTAAGAATTTTTTAATTAAAGAATTGAACTAGGGTTTCAAAGACTAGGGTAAAGGCTTGGAGAAAATTTTCGTGCAAAAAACATCATTAGAAAGGATCAATATTTTTGGAGGGTCTTTTAAAAGTAAGACTCACGACCAAGAATGGGGGACATAGGTACTTTGGTACTAGATCCTCCAAATCAAGGAATCTCATATCGAGATAAGCTATGTGGAACCCAAGATAACTTCAATGACTATCAAACACAAGCAAGGACAATCATAACCACCATGAGAAAGCGATAAAAGGAGGATTATTTACTTGGAAGGGTGAACAAATATTTACCACAAGTAAAAGATATACTAGTATTGGAAATAATAGAGGACTGGATAGTTGAGGATATAGTTTATAATATAAAACAAAACCTGATAGGTAAATTTACGAGTTTTATACCATCCGTGCACTTCATCCACACATGGATAAGGAAACAATGGCATCTGGAAGGAGAATACAAAATTCTAACTCTCCCAAATGGGTATTTTTCTATAGATATCACATCAATGGTAGATCAACAAAAAGTATTTGAGGGAAGGTTGTATCATCACGGGCCAGCAGGACTATTCCTGCAACCATAGAATATGGGATTTAACCCAAGGGTGGAATCAATTATAGTACCAGTATGGGTAAGATTATTTGCCCTCCCCCTTGAATTTTGGCAATAGGAGGTAATCAAGGCAATAGGCAACTTACTCGATCATTATCAAGGTAGATCATGAGAAATAATTTTAGGAAGATTAGTTATATTTGTTAGGGTTTGCATAGAAATGGATCTTAGTAAACCTCTTCCAATAGAGATATATATAAAAATAGGGAATTTTATCTAGCACTAACAACTTGATTATGAAGCCATTCCATTCAAATGTCGGGTGTGCCACGCTCATGGACATCTAGCTAGAATATGCCCAACAGTTAAAGATCATCAATTTAGATAAGAGGGAACAAAAGCAAATATTAACATGGCAGGCCAATATCTTTAGAAAAAGGTAAATCAAAAGGAATGAAAAGACCCAACATACTCTGATGGCTTCCAAAAATTAATCATAAGGTCAAACAAAAGAAATCAATAAAGTAACCAGAGACAAGGAGAAAAACAAGAAGAAAAAATAATAGATATGAGATATTCAAACAACTGGGAAGCTTGAAAACAGAAGGGGATTTTCAAATGGAAGTATTAGAGGAGGATACTAAGCAAGCCACATTGGTGGATCAGGAATAATACTCCAATCTAGTATCAGGAAATAAGCAAGGAGTAGAACCAAACATAACCTCTCTCATGGAAGAGGATATTCAACCTACGAGGGAGACCATATCAGGGGAATCAAAGCAGGGGATAGTATTAACTCAATAAATATATATGATAGAAAGAAATAAGAACAATGACAACCCTACTTTAGGAATTCATAAAGTGGAGAAGAAAAAAATTGAACCACTTTGTAGGGAGGAAGTCAAACAAGGAAAATATGGAGGAACAAGGAAGAAATTTGAGCCAAAATGGACAGGTAAAATTGATGGCTGATTTTTTATTTCCTCATTCTCAATGATTTTAATTACTTAGAATGTGAGGGGTTTAGGCAGCCACACCAGAAAAAAGGCAGTTAAAAATATTATCATGGATATGAGTCCAGATATAATTTTGTTACAAGAAAAAAAATGCAAGGAGAAGATTTACAAAAAATAAATAGGAGGATATGGCAAAAAGGAAAGATCCTTACTCAATCAGCACAGGGAAAATCAGGTGGATTGACCACTATGTGGAATCCTCAACTTTTCCTAGCAATAAGGGGGGATCCATGAGAGGGGTGTTGATGGTTCGGTTACAAAATAGGGAAAATGGTAAAAACTGGACTATAGTTAATTTCTATGGAGCATAGATAGTCAGATTACAAAGGGATCAGTGGGTAACCATCCAAAATATCAGAGACAAATACCCAAAGAACCAATGGATTGTGGGAGGATACTTCAATGCAAAACTTAGAATAGAGGAACAACAAGGAGGCAGAGCCATATTAGAGAAAATGATGGATTATTTTCAGCAATAACATGTCAAATGAATCTAATAGATATCCCAAATGTGGAAAACTCCATGACTTGGACAAATAGAAGAAAGGAAGGGGAGACAGTAAAATCTTGCTTGGATATTTTCTTTATGGGGGAGGAATTATTCCTGCATACCAAGCATCGAGCGAGGGTCATGGATAGACTTTCATCATATCATTTTCCAGTAAGCCTTACCATAGAATAAGATAATCATAAAGTTGTAGGAAATTTTAAATTTGAGCTATGGTGGCTGAAATATGAGGAGTTGGAGGACCACATAAAGGAATGGTGGGAATTAGAGAGACCAAGATTTGAGACAACCCAATTCAAACTCCACAAATAACTAAAATATGTGAGGACCCAACTAAAGAAGTGGAGTAAACATAAGAAGGTACTCACTAGAATCCAAAAGAATTAAATCAAGGATCAAAAGGAGAAGATTGCTCAAGAGATAAGACAAGGAACTATTACGGAGGATCTGTTGCAATGTGAGGCAAAAAATATTAGGATATATGAAGCTTTGTAGGAACAAGAAGGGATCTATTAGAGGTAAAGGACCAGAGTTACATGGTTATAGGAGGGATATCAAAACATAACTTTCTTTCATAAGACAACAATAGCTAGAAGACAACAAAATATAATTACAGGTCTTACAGATATGATGGGTCAGGTTAAAACCAATGGAAGTAAAATGAAAATTATAGTAAATCAATATTTCCATATTCTTTTCAGTAGCAAAAAAAATTTAAATGCTACATGGTAGGAGAAGGAAATTTCACAATTAGTCAAATCTAAACAAAATAAATTATTAATAGAGGAAATTTCTTTGGAAGAAACATCGCAAATCATATAGAAAATGTAAACATGAAAGACCTTAGGACCAGATGAATTTCCCACTAAATTTTATCAATTTTTTTGGGAAATTGTGGATCAAGAAATGGTGGAGGCACTAGAGGAAATCAGACAGAGCAAGCAAATGTTAAAATCCTTGAATCATACTTTTATCACTTTAATTCCTAAGGGTCTACCTAGTGACATAGTAGAGAACTATAGGCCTATTTCACTATGTAATGCAGTATACAATATATTAACAAAGCTAATGGCATAGAGGTTAAAACCTTTTTTTACCAAATCTGATTTCAAGTGAGCAGGGTGGTTTTATTGAAGGTAGACAAATTCTAAATGGAATAGTAGTGGTCTAGGAGGTGATACACACAATATCCAAGCAAAAGGACCCATGTATGTTTATTAAAGAAGATATTTCTAAAGCTTATGATAGAGTAAACTAGTCCTTTATACAAAGGAGTTTAGAAAAAAATGGGCTTTTCAGAGGAGTGGAGAGACTGGGTAAAAGCTTGTACACAGACTACATATTTCTTAGTTCTGGTAAATGATAGTCCATCTCTCATGTTCATAGCAAGAAGGGGGTTGAGGCAAGGGGACCCTATTTTCCCTTACATTTTTATCCTTTATATAGAGGGTCTAGGGATACTGTTAAAAAGAGAGACAAGAGGGGAGACTAAGGGGTCTGAAAATAAGTTCTCAGATTGAGATAAATCAACTCCAATTTGTGGATGATACTACTCTTATTAGTCAAGCCAATCTCATAGTAGCAAGAAATATAATTTTTTTTTAGATGGGTATACTCAAGCTATTGGGAATTTTTTTAATGAAAACAAGTCTCAAATAGTTTTTTCAATACAACGAAGAGGGTGAGAGAAAATTATACAGTTGTTGAACTTCATTGAAACTCCTTTACCCATACAGTGTTTAGGAGTACCTTTATCTACAAAGAAAACAAAAAGAATGAATGGAAAGGGTTGCTTGATAGACTTCAAGATAAGTTGAGCAATTGGAAACATAAATGGCTAAGCTTGGGAGAAAGGCTTACAATGATTAAATTTGTGCTACAAGCTCTCCTAGTTTATAAATTTTCCATACTTCAGACTCCAAAGAAAATTCTAAAAGATATTGATAAATACATAAGAAATTTTTTGTGGTCAAATGCAAGGGAAGAACAAAAATTAGCACTAGTTGGGTGGGAGAAGATATGCCAACCAAAAAAACAAGAAGGATTGGGGATAAGATCAACATCCCAAAGTAGCAAGGTACTAGCAGGGAAGCTATATTGGAGATGGATTATAACTACTGGAGGCTTATGGAGAAAACTATTACAAGCCAAATATTACCCAAGGATGGCTGAGAAATACATCCCAAGACTCAGAGTGGAAGGAGAGTAATCTAGAGTATGGAGAACAATGGAAGCAGGATATGAGTTAATAAAGCCATGCCTTTATTGGCAATTAGGGTATGGAAAGGATGTTCTTTTTTGGGAGGTTTCATGGAATAAATCTCAACCAATTATTCAAACATTCCCATAGATGGAGAGTTGGAAAATAGAGCTCCAAAAGGTAGGGTGGTGGAAAGCCTCTTATCATATGAAACCATGGAATCAACATGTGCCAGACTTACTACAATGGAAACATCCCCAAGAATGGCTAGTGAGGAGGACAAAGGAACTAACCAAAAAATTGTGGAGACATCTCCAAATATATCCAGTTTAGGATGGTTCTAAGAGGGATATACTTTGATGGGGAGGAAGTAAGCTGAGAATCTATAAGGAAAAGGAGGGATACAAGGTAGTTTCCGGATATGATATTACCCCAACACCACTTCCATGGATATTTATATGGCAAAATGAAGGATGACCAAAAATTAACATTCTCTCATGGCTAATTAACCATAGAAAGTACTTGACATCTGATAATTTGAGAAAAAGAGGTTTCTACGGGTCTTCCAAATATGTTATGTGTGGAAAGGCAAAGGAGACCTTGAATCACCTATTTTTTTGGGTATTCTTTTACCAAATACATATGGATCAGTTGGTGGAGGCAGATGAGATAACATTGGAAATTTTTTGAGAGCCAAGAAAGCTTTTATTAGAAATGGAAACAATGTAGATTTAAGACTAGAACATTGAAAATGGCATGGAAGCTGGGACCTAGATTCATATGGTGGCAGTTATGGCTAGAACAAAATGCATGCATAATTAGATCAGAGCACAAAACAAGGGAGCAAGTTTGGGAGAGGATTATGAGTAAGTTAATGAAAACACTATCCATTAGATTATAGGAGGAAAAAAATATAGAAATGGAGGAAGTGACTATTCTAAGGAGCTTTCGAATAACTATAAAAGAAAAAACAACTAAGGTTGGTTGCGCAGGTGAGATATCCTCGAATAACATAGAGTGGAGACCGCCTCCCAAAGAGTGGGGGAAGGCAAACATAGATGGAACTTCTACTAAAAATCCTAGAAAAGTTGACTTTGGTATTATCATACAAAATTGGAGAGTAGGTGTACTAGAGCACATAAAGTATGAGGGGCAATAAATAATGAAGTGGAAGGATAGGTGATCTTATCAACATCAATGATAGCTGCAAATCTACATTTATATAAGCTATGGATAGAGATAGACTTTCAGGTTTGGGTTGGATTCTTAGATCCGATAAAACCCTTTCATGTGCTGGGAATTGGAGAGAGAATGCAGGTGGAAGCAATTCAAAATATTTAGAAGATTTTTCAAGATGTTTTTATTACTCATATCAAGCGAGAGGGAAATAAGGTGGAAAATTATTTAGCAAAATGAGGAAAGGAGGAAGAGCAATATGCAAACTCTCAGGTGGAAAATCAAATATGTTGAATCCAAGGGGTGCGAGAGGTGGTACAAGAAGATAGTAGACATGTTCAAGATGCCAATAATGACTTCAAAACATCATGAAGATAGATGGATGGTCTACAAAATATAGATGACTAAGAAAATTTTGAATTCAACTATGGTAATGCTGATGTGTATGGATAACTGTATTATGATAGCCTCAGGTGATGTTCTCAACAAACACACCTATATATTATTTTTATGCCTAGTTTTTAAGCTAAGAGGGATTGGAAGAGGATATTATTCTTCCCTTGTTTCTTGTCCAACCCATTTTACTTTGTAATACAACTCCTATAAATAAAATATATTTTTTATTTTTCAAAAAAAAGTATCTTGGAGGGTTTTAGAAGTTTGGAGGTGCTTCAGAGGAGATCTGAGGAATCAAACTGGGGTTTCAGAAGCTGAGGTAGAGGGCTGTCAATAGTAAGGATCATGGCCAAGAATGGGGGACATAGGTACTTCGGTACCAAATCCTCCAAACGAAGGAATTTCATTTCGGGATAAGCTATGTGGAACCCAAGATAGTTTCAACGACTGTCAAACACAAGCAAAGAAAATCATAAACACCAT